>QEPC01014906.1:776864-793066 GCA_003113815.1 Sphenodon punctatus
TGATTTAGTTTTAGTGTTTGTAGGAGTAGGCCTGTGTACTTATTAGATAATCCATTTAGTTCATAGCATTTAGAATAGTTAATAGCAGTTAGATTTAGTGTAGATAGATAGATATAATATTAAATTTTTAAAAAACCATATAAAAACAAAAAAAACAAATAAAAACAAAAGAAAACCATATAAAACCCAATAAAAAACATACAAAGAACAACAAAAAAACCACCCATAACATTTCCTGAATGGCTGAACCAAACGGCTGAACAGCCGAACAGAATGGCAGAACGGCTGAACCGAACGGCCGAACCCGAACCCCGGAGAACTAATCGAACTGCCGAACCGAACGGACGAACTGAACGGACGAACCGAACACAGCTGAACCGAAAGACCGAACCTGAACCGCAATCTGTTCGCCCATCCCTACTATTTGGAAGCTGCAGCTGGTGCAGAATGTAGCGGCTCAACTCCTTTTGGGGACAAGTTGCTGGGATCACATTACACCGGTGTCAGTGGTGCTTTCCAGGCACAATTCAAGGTGCTGGTTTTTGACCTTTAAATTCCTAAACAGTCTGGGTCCCATATATTTGAAAAACCACCTGTCCTACCATGTCCCTTTCAGGCCCCTCTAGTTGGCCAGGGGCACCCTCCTGCACACTCCATCTTTTATCTTTGTCCATGGGGTGGGGGCACACGGGAGGGTATTCTTAGTTGCTACTCCCATGGTGTGGAACTCCCTTCCCCAGGAGTTTTGCTTGAGCCTGAGCCTGGCTGTCATCCAGAGGTGGGGCAAAACTTTATTTGAGACAGCATTTGGCAGGCAGGGATAGGTGGGGTTTGTCTGGGGTTTCAGGTGGGTTTGCAGGGAAGAATGGGGGTTTGAGGGGGAGGGTGTTTTTTGTATGAATTTAAAATTTTTAACTGTTGTTTGTGTGTGTGTGTGTTGTAAGCTGTCCTGAGCCTTGTGAGAAGGGCACAAAGACATTTAATTAAGAAATAAATAATATACTATATGATGATGCATTCAGCGTATGTTTAATGCTCCAGGTCTCTGTCTAGACTGGAAGCCACCTTGTAAAGTTTATATTTGTTCCTTTACCTGGGTCTGTGGGTGTTTTCACATGGGTGTCCCCCCACCACACGTGTGCAGTAGGGGTGTGGTGGGCTCCTTTGAGAATGCCGCAGCAGTTGCAGGGGGATGGGTTGCACCCGTAGGAACAGCACCCACAGTGGGTGAGGATGTGTGGGCACTCTGGTGCTCCACCCATCTCCACTCACTGCCATCCATCACCCACGCATGGATAAACGGTCTCCAATGCCGGTTGCTCCGTGCATGGAAACGGGTGGAGATGGGTGTATGCCTGTGGGAACGGGTGCACCTCCATCCCCCCCACCCACCGCTGCCCATTTGAAAAGGGCCTGTGTTAAGCTTTTAAGTTTTGTTTCTCTTATTCTATTTCATATCTCTGTCCTTGTAACTGAAACATGTATTTAACTTTTTCTCTCACTTCCTGTTTTCTAAAAGATAAAAAGAAATTCTCTTGTAATTAGATCAGTTTACTATATTTTAAAGTAAAGTCTGGTTAATTGGTTAGCTACTGACTCTATTTTAAAGTACAAGGAAAACAAAGGTGAAAATCAGGAATAAAATCCTGCTCTGACTGAACACATTTTCTCATAGTTTCAGTTTAAAACTCCTACACCACTACTTCTTCTCTCCCTGAAGTCTTGAGGTCTGATGCTGTGATAAGGGACTCATCTCTATCTGACTGCCTGCGTGTACACAGACCCACGCATGCACCCACACAGAAACCACATGCACCTCCATTGCACAAATATTATGCCAAGTGGGAATTGTGTATGCGTAGAATTCCCAGGGTATGGGATGAACCCCAATGTTTTGTGTTTTTTTTCAAATATACTTTCTTTCTACTGCAACAGTGTAGCAAACCTAGACTTGCCTTTCAGACACCTGCCCCTGCCCTTTTGCTTTAAGACTCTTAAACATGTGAGTATCAGTATTGTTTGTACTAACTCAACACATCTTTCTGGAGAAGTACTGCTCAAATATTACCGAACCACACCCCAGCCTCAATCTTACAGGCTAGGGACAGAAACAAGGCAGGAAATAGTAAGGTTAGCCCTGCCTCCCTAATGTTTCTAATCCCAGTATTTAACCAAATCTAACCCTGATTATTATAATCTGTATGGAAATTGCCAGTGGTACCTATGGTTCACATTCTTCCAAATGAAACCATATAGAAAAGCACTCTATCCAACTTCATGCTTTCCCCCAACCTGTAGAAAGACCAAGGCAAGGCATAGTATGGGTGCATGGAGCCTAAGTTGTAAGCAAGCACAATATGTTCATATTGTCTTTACTGCTTATATGGTGCAGAAGTTAAGGCAGGAGCTACAGTTTCCATACATTTTGGAGCATATGTGAATTTGTAAGAGCCTTAGCTTCTCTCTTAAACTGAATAGCTTTTTTTATCTAAGTTTTTTGATCTAAGAATTTCCCTGTTTTTTTGAAAGGGGAAGGCACTAAATTCCCCCTGCTGCTGCAGTACCAACCTGGAGCATAAATGCCCCTGCCCCTCCTTGAGCTTACCCTGTTTTGTCCCATTACCAAATCTGAAACAAGAACTTAAATTTTCCCCTCATATTTCAATACAAGTCATCCCCTCCTATCCAACTGCACCCAATGGCCACAATCCCAAACTCCATCCACACGAGATCCATGTGGGATCTGTGGAGATTCCATGCTGCACAATGTCTGTATTAAGGACTTCTACGCAATTTGCACAGGTGTGTGCGCGTGGGTTGCACATGGGTTCTGCAGGCCATGGGATTACCCCACCAAATGGATGCTATGAAATATATGACAACAATACTCAGTTTCCTTCTTTTTCCAGTCCTTGCTGATCCAGTCCTTGCTGAGGAAAAAATAAAAAACTTGTGAGCATCTGGGGGTTGGGGGGAAATGCAGAGGCCGGCCGAGAGGGCTGACCTATCCCCTCCCCCACCCGGAAGTAGCCGGGGGTTTTCAACCCCCATGGCCAGTGCCTCCTGTCACAGGCCATGGCCAAAGGGCTCAGAGCTTTGGGCTGCTTCGGGGTCACAGGGGGTGTCAGGGGGACACTATTGTTTTTGTGGGACTCTTTTTGTTCAGGGCTAGGGAAGTGGGGTGGGGTGTAGGAGGGGTGGGTAGAAGTAGGGGGGAGGGTTCCCAGTGACTGCCCCTGGTGGCAGCGGGAGGAACATCTGGGAGAGTTAGTGGGGGGGAGAGGGGTGGACTCGGCCCCTGTGAGAGAGGGAAGTCGAGGGGTGAGGGGGGAATGGTCCCTACCAGCCCCTGGTGGCAGCAGGATGGCCGGGGGGTGGGGGGAGGTTTTGAGGGGTGGAGGGGGAAAGGCTACTGGGAGAGCAGCCAGGTTTGGGGGGCCAGGATTTGGTGGACAGAGGGGAGGGTGCAGCTATTGGGGTGGTGCTGGGGCAGGGACGGTATGGTCCATGGGGTTGGATGACGCATGCCCCCAGGGGAACGAAGTACCTGAGAGAGGTACAGGTCGCTATCCCCCCACTGAGGGAGAGGGAGGAGCCGGGTCCAAGGTCCATACATGGGGGGCTGCTGCTGTTAAATGCAAGGTCCATTGTCTGGGATTTAATCTCGGATGGGACCATGGACCTTGCATGCATCACGGAGACCTGACTGGAGGAATTGGATGGTCCAACTTAGGCCCATCTCATCCCGGCCGGGTAGGCCATGAAGCATCAGCCCCGCACGGATGGCCGGGGAGATGGTGTAGCTATTATTTTTAGAGAAGAATGGCCTGTTAGGAGGTATCCAGTTCAGGAGATTGTGGGTATCGAGGCCCTTCACATGGTGTTCGATTTGGCCGGGGGCAAGCTGGGGTGCTGCTGGTATACCAGGCCCCTTCCTGTCCGGTGGCATCCCTTACCGCTGTAGCAGAGCTGGCCTCGGAGGTGTCATTGGGCTCCTCTAGGACTTTGTTTCTGGGGACTTCAGCATCAACACCGATGCCGGCCTTGTTGGGGCAGAGCGAGATTTAATGGCCGCCATGGCAACCATGGATTTGCCCCAGGAGGTTATCTGCCCAACCCACATGGGGGGGGCATACCCTCGACCTGATCTTCAGCTCTGGCCTTGAGGCAGGGGGTCCGGTTGTGGGGGAGGTTACAGCAGTGCCCTTGTCATGGACGGACCATTATCTCCTTCGGGCCAGTCTTCTAGTGCACCCCCTCCAGAAGGGGAAAGGACCAGTTAGGATGGTCCGCCATCAGAGACTGATGGAATCCCAGTGGTTCCAAGAGGTTCTGAGGGAGTTAACCTTGGACTTGGATGGTCACTCTGTGGATGAGCTAGTCTAGCATTGGAACTGCTTGCTGGAGGAGGTCATTTACAGGGTGGCTCCAAGACACCCTCTGCCTCGGTCTCATCACTGCAGGGCCCCATGGTTTACTGAGGGGCTGCGGTGTATGAAGCGTGTAGGCAGGAGGCTAGAGTGATGCTGGCATCAGACTCAATCTGACTCTGACCGTCTTCTCCATAGGGCCCATTTGCAGTCCTATGTTGAACCTGTGAGGATGGCAAGGAAGGAGTTCTTAGATATACTCAGCATCTGCAAAGTCACGCCCAGCTGAGCTGTTTTGGGTGGTGTGGGGGTTGGTTATCCCGGCCTCCCTCCTCCTGGATGTAGATTTGTCCCAAGCCCACTGTGAGGAGTTTGTCAACTACTTTGCAGACAAGATTTCTTGGATTCAGAGCAACTTTGACATCGGATTAGGGGCAGTAGGGGAAGAGCACGAGGTGACAGCGATTCCGTCTGGTCCAGCTTTGTGGGGGGAGTTTCAGGAAGTGATGCCGGCTGATGCGGTGGATGTCTTGGGATCTGTGAGGACCACTGGTTGTGAACTTGATCCATGCCTGTCCTGGTTAGTGAAAGCTTCCAGGGAGACGTTGGGGACAGTGCTGGCGATGGTAGTGAACACGTCCTTGCATCAGGGAAGGTTGTTGCCTTGCCTCAAGGAGGCTGTGGTGCGCCCCCTGCTGAAGAAACCATCTTTGGATGTGGATGCGCTTACCAGCTACTGGCCTGTCTCTAACCTTCCCTTTTTAGGGAAGGTTATTGAATGGGCAGTGGCACTCCAGCTCCAGGTGCATCTGGACAGCATCGGTTTCCTAGATCCTTTTCAATCTGGGTTCTGCCCCGGCTATGGCACTGAGACGGTGTTGGTGGCCTTGGTAGACAACCTCCGCCGGGAGATGGATGCAGGATGTTCAACATTTCTCATCCTGCTAGATCTCTCGGGCGCTTTTGATACCGTGGATCATGGGCTACTGTTGAGGCGGCTGTGTGACCTGGGGGGTCTGGACGGGACTGTTATTGAATGGTTCCGTTCATTCCTCTCGGGGAGAAGCCAGCGGGTGGTGTTGGGGGATGAGACATCATGCCCCAGCGCCTTATCATGCGGCGTTCCACAGGGTTCTATTCTGTCTCTGTTATTATTTAATGTATACATGCAGCCCTTGGGGGAGGTCGTGAGAGGGTTAGGGGTGCGGTGTCACCAGTATGCTGATGATACTCAGCTGTACCTCTCCTTCTCAACTGACCCAGACCCAGCTGTCTCGTTGCTATCCCAGTGTTTGGAGGCCGTGGCGGAATGGATGCAGCAGAGCAGACTGAAGCTCAACCCCAATAAGATGAAGGTGATGTTGGTGGGGAGAGTGAAGGAGGTAGTGGTCCCCCTGATTGAGGGAGTTCGCCCTCCTATAGCTCAGCAGGCCCGGAGTCTGATATTGGACATGGACCTGCACCTGGAGCAGCAGGTGGAGGCAGTCGCTAAGGCTGCCTTCCACCAGTTGTATCTGGTGCGTAGGCTGTGTCCGTTCGCCTCCGGCCCAGACCTGGCCTCCATCATCCATGCTTTCATCACCTCGAGGCTGGACTACTGCAACACACTCTACATGGGGCTTCGCTTGTTCCTGGTTCGGAGGCTGAAGCTAGTGCAGAATGCGGAGGCTCATCTCCTTATGGGGACGGGCCATCGGGTGCACATTACACCTGCACTCCGGACTCTGCACTGGTTGCCAATAGCGTGCTGAGCTAGGTTCAAGGTTTTGGTGTTGATTTATAAGGCCCTTTACGGTATGGGCCCCTCATACCTCAGGGACCGCCTCGCCCTCCGTGCCCCAGAGCGGCTCCTGTGGTCGGCCGGGGGTGCCTTCCTTCAGGTTCCCTGCGTAAAGCGGGGGGCCACAAAGGAGAGGGCATTCTTGGTGGCTGCGCCACACCTTTGGAACTCCCTTCTGGAGGAAGCTCGCCTGGCCCCAAGCCTGTTGTCATTCTGGCTGTGCTGTAAAACCTGGCTTTTTGCCCAGGCCTTTGGGGTGGGGAGTGGGGGTAAGGGTTGTGTGTTTTGCTCCCCTACCCTGTTTACTGTTTTAATGCCCGGGGCCCTGTTTTAAACATTTAATGTGTTTGATTGTTTTAAATTGTTTTATACTTGTTTTTATGTACTTTTATTGTTGGAAGCCGCCCGGGCTGTTTTCGGGAGGGGTGGGGTATAAATTATAGAAATAAATAAAATAAAAATCTACCTCTTCAAAGTTACTGCACACTGCTAACCATATGGGAACAGCAGAGGGGCAGGAGCATACAGGAACTAGCTGTAGACAGTTATTGCATGCACATAACCAGAAAGAGGCTGCATTCACACCTGACGTGGTGCAGCAACAAGGCCCAGGAGGGAAGACGTGGCAGCAAAGAGGAGCCCGATGGCAGAAGAAGAGCTGGAGAGAACGGGGATCTGCTGCAGCTTCCTTCGCACATGTCAGGGTGCAAAATCCTGCCCTGACATACTTGAGGGAAGCCGTAGCAGATCCCCGTTCACTCTGGCTCTTCTTCTTCCATCGGGCTTCTCCCTGCCACCATGTCTTTGTTCTGCCATCACCACTGCTGCAGGTGTGAATGCAGCCACAGTCATGAAAGAGATGGGGGTGGTTTCTCTTCCAGTCCTGAACTTTTTCAGTTTCACAGGGCTAGAGGGAAAAAATGCTTTCTAGACCCCAGCAACCAGCGGATCATTTCCCTTGCTGCTCCAAGTTTTTTCAGTTTCATGGGGGCAGGGAGTTAGAAGTGGGAAGGTCACTCCCACTCATATATGTCATGCCACCCACACACACCCATCATTCCAAATACTCCTGTTTTTGTCATCACCATCATTCCACCCAACTTTTTTTAGCTGGTCCTGATGGACTCTTGATATCATTCCACCCAGGCCCCCTATACTCTCACATGCTCTGAGTGTCCTTCTACCAGCCTTCCTCCCCATCTTTCCATTTCCTCTCCATGGATTCCTCACTTTTTTCCTGGCCTTTTTTAGTTCTCCACAACTGTCTTCTTTGGCATTTCAGTTCCTCCCCCACTCCCTTAGTTTCAAATAACCATCAGGCATTTTACTGGTTCACTTCCCCATTAAGGGTTACTGGCATTCCCCAAACCCCATTACTTCAAATTAGTATTCTTGTTGTCTCTATTGTTTCCAACCTCCTCGCATATACATAATAACCAGCAATAAAATCTCCTGGTGTGCATACAATAGAGCACACAAAAGATCATCACAAAAGCTAAAGCCTGCCATAAAACCTCTGCAAGTAACACAATAAACATTACACAAAAGAATGTCAGATGAAAACAGAACATCAGATGAACCAGACAGCACAGAGCTGCTTTTCTCATTGCCCCAATTTGCTAAAATTGCAATTTCAAAACATCATAACTTTAAAACTATAAAACAGAGTTTTCAATAACTAAACAAAGGGGGGTGGGGGGACCTATAAGTCAAACGTTAATTTTCTAGCACTCCTACATGTCCAGATACTTCTCAGAGAACTAACAATTGAAGAGTAAAGAATCGGTCACAAAAGGGGCAGTGGTGAATTTTGACTCAAAATTAAAACGTCTGTACAGAAGTAGGGATGGGCGAACAGATCACGATTCGGGTTCGGCCGTTCGATTCGGCTGGGTTCGGTTCATCCGTTCGGTTCGTCCATTCGGTTAGTTCGCCGGTTTCAGGTTTGACCATTTGGTTCGGCCGTTCAGTTCGGGTTCGGCCATTCGGAAAATGTTTTGTTATGGTTTTTTAAATATATATATATATATATATATATATATATATATATATATATATATGGTTTTTTGTTTTTTTATTTGGTTTTATATGGTTTTTTGTTTTTTATTTGGTTTTTTTGTTTTTATATGAGTTTTTAAAAAAAATTTTTTATCTAACATTATATATACCTATCTACACGAAATCTAACTGCTATTAACTATTGTAAATGCTATGAACTAAATGGATTATCTAATAAGTACACAGGCCTACTCCTACAAACTAAATCACTAACGCTATCTCTATCATTAAGCTAACTCCTACGTCTGTTTATCTATCTATCTATCTATCTATCTATCTATCTATCTATCTAGGATGGGGGGAATCACAAACAACACAAGGTTTCAGTTCAAGGTTTAAGTTTCATTTCAGTACAAAACTGAAATGAAACTTAAAGTAATCTAATAATCCTACTCTAAATGAAAAAACAGGGAAGGGAAGGGAATCTGGGATGGAATATATGGGAGAGGGAAAGGATTCAATGGAGGGGGGAGGGAGGAAGGAAGATTGAACACAGGGAACACAGGGAGGGGTAAAAACAAAAAATAGCCACTAAATCTATCTAAGTTAAGCTAAACAAATGAATGAGAATATGGGGGTAGATGGGTTGGATGGGTGAAATGGGAGGATGATTGCAATGGATTGGGGAGCTGGGAAATGTTGGGAGAGGGAGTCTTCTGAAATGCCTGCTGTTCAGGAACAGTGACTAGCTCAGAAGGTGTTGGGAAGGGGGGAGGCAGATAGTTTTGTTTCTTGCAAGCCTCTCCACCCCTGGTGCCTGGAAATCTCCTCAGCTGACTACCCCTCCCTGTCACATTTGAACTTCCAGTGACCATTTTTTTGCCACCCTAACTCACCCGAATGAGATCCAAACTGACCGAACTGTTCAGTCATTCCGACATTTGGAATTGAGTTCGGTTCGGTCAGTTCGTGTTCGTGTTCATTTTTGGTCATCCGAACAGGCTGAGTTCGGGCCGAACGCCGAACTTCCGAACTGCGTTCGGCCATCCCTGTACAGAAGCCATTTCTTGAGCAATTTGCCTGAAATTTGGTAAATTCTACCCTTCACCCAAGTGATCCTCCCTACCTAATGTCACAGTGATAGGACAAATCTTTCCAGTTTTATAACAAGAAGAATGCTTTTGATTTTAAGCAGGGGAGACTGGTGGGTTTGGAGGCTGGTGGGGCAGTGGGAGGATTTAACTTGCTGCCAGCGGTGGGCCTAGGGACCCAGGGCAATGGTTGGTGGAGCCAGGGCATAACCCAGCAGCAAGGAATTCCCACGGTTAACATTGCATGGACATTCCATTTATTAACTCTGGGAATTCTGCTGTGTGAAGCACTGCCACCAGGCGATAGAGTGCCCTTTTACTGGGATCCACTCTCTCTTTCCCACCGGGTCCAAATTAACCATTTTAGGTTAAAAGAAATAGAGCACATTGCCATCGCCTGCCTTTATCCTGAATCCTTGAATCCTCAATTTTCATGTTATCCTTGGCCACCGGTAATCTTCTGAAGGTGTAGACTTTGGGACAAGCCTTCCTTCTTGCTTGGAAAACTGGGAGGACTGCGTTAGCTGCCTGTCCTGCAACGAGCCGGATTAAAGAGAATGAAAGGGAAGAGAAGGACAGGACAGAGGAGTAGGAGGGAAAGGGTTTGGTTTTGGTGCATGAGAAGAGGAAGGGGAAAAGATGAGTTCAGTGGGGGACACAGGAAAGGGGTCACCTTGTTGTCTGCAGTCTTCTCTTCTGCCATGCTCCTACCTACTTTCTCCTCTGCTGTACCTACACTGTACAGAGTACCTACGCTGTATCCCCAGCAGCCAAATGCCTGTCCAAACAAACAGGCATTTTAAAAAACTTGGTCAGTTTCAGGGCTGCATTGCCACCAAACCAGCCCCATCCAGACCAGCATCCCTAGTAGCTGCATCCTATCCCTGGAAACCAAATGCCTGTGCAAGCACACAGGCTTTTTAAAAAAATTGGCCAGTTTCAGGGCTGCATTGCCACCAAATGAGGCACATCCAGACCAGCATCCCTAGTAGCTATATCAGAGGTGTGCACCAGGGGCCCATGTCATTTTTGTTTTCATTTTTCATTTTTGTTATTTAAATCTGTTGTTTTGGTTTTCTTAAATATCAAATTGTTGTTTTAGGTTTTGCTTTCATTTTAGTTTTCCATTGGTTTCAATGGAAAACACATTTACGGCTATAACGTTTTTGTTTTTTTAGTTTATTGGCTGATACTTGCAGGGATTATACCACCAATAGAAGGCATTATGGATTGGAAAAAGAGTCCTTGTGGTATAAGTAATTAACATATAAATGTATGTCTAACTGTAACATCTTTGTAGACCAACCAGTGTACATGACGTTTGGCAGGGCTGTATATCACACTTTCATGATCATCTCTGCCAAATGTCAGAAAGATATTATAAATTGTCCCAATTTTATATGCCTGCACAGCATATTCAGAGAAGGAGCCTATGCCAGGGATTCTCTTACATGTCGGTGTGTGTAAGATCGATTTGTGATGCCAATTGGGCAGCAGAAATGTCAACCAAATATCCTCATTCTGTGCTGTGACCATCCCAACATCTCTCCTCCACTTGTTACTGGGAAGTCAGAAGCATCTGTTTAGGAAAGAGTCAATAGAGATTCTCTTATGTCCTCTGTCACAGTGCTGCAGGATGTGATTGTGATGATAACTGGACAGCCTGGATGTGTAAACTATGTCTCCTGATTTCTGGGATACTATCTCCAAAGTTCCAGTTATGTCCCTTATGCCCACCTCAGGGCTGCCCCCTATGCCTGCCTAAAAGCCACTACCGATTCATCCTGTAAAGCTAGATGCATACAATAATGTGTGTGGCCAGTTAATGTGTCTGTCAGTCTTTTGGGTTGCACCACATCTTCCCTCCTACAGTCTCTCTCCCCCTGCCATGCCAGGTGCCTGCCTCTGACTGACACTGCATATGCTGCTATTTATCTGAATAATGGTCTTCACAGGGACAACAACAATTGCTTATAAAATTGGGTCCCTTCTGCAAATTGCCCTGTACTTTGGCAGAGATGTCATGGAAGGTATGTGATACATTCCTGACAAATACTTTGTAAACAGAATTAAATATACAAATGTTACATCTGGAAATGTATTTTCAAGTTAATGTCTTTATACCATTAGGACCCTTTATTCACTCTTTCTGAAAATTGGCAGGTGTATTAAGATTGTGTCAGGGCATAATATTCACATATTTCATGCAAATTGGATGCAAGATAATTAAGGTATAGCCATGAATGTGTATGGAGCTTTTCTTAAAATCACAACATTCCATTGCTTCTAAAATCATTCCCCCTTTTCTATTGGTTTCGGAATTTGATACACATAGTACCCTCTATTGGGGGTACATTCTCCCCAAGTTTCATCAAAATGGAATAAGAAACAAAAAAGTTATAGCCGGACATATGTTTTTCAGTTTCTTCCCTTTATTTAAAAAAGAAAATGTCATTTTCATTTCTATTTTCATTATTATTATTTGTCATTTTTGTTATTGAAATAACAATAATGAACACAACAATTTTCATTATTTTTATTGTAATAACAAAAATGACATTCACACCCCTAGTAGCTACACCCTATGCCCGGCAGCCAAACGCCTGTCCAAGCACACAGGCATTTTTTAAAAAGTTTGCCAGTTGTGAGCCTGCATTGCAAGAAAGCTACTTTCCAGCAGCAGTGAACAGCAAAGGGAGGGACCATTTTAAAAAAGAGTAGTCACGACCAGTAGACCCTCAAATTTACAAAATGGCCTCTCTGCTAGAGAGGTGGAGGCCATTTTGTCTCTACACACAATATCCCACCAAACTGCAAAGGGAGGGGACATTTTAAAATGCAAGGAACATTTAAGAAAAGATTGGATTGGAAACCCTTCCTCCATCAAGCCCCTAGGTGCCCCACCCAGAAACCAGAAACCAGACAATTTACGAGTAAATCAGGAAAGGGCACAATTTTAACCAAGAGTAGCCATGGCCAGTGGGGCCCCAGAAAATGGCCATGGCCTTTGCACATGCCTGGGAGAGCAGGGGGGAAACCAGCAGTGCACCTGTAAACACACAATAAGCAAACGCAAACCACTGAAACCATTTCTTAAGCCAACCATATTATCCTCAACACACCAGAAAAGCAGCAGCAAGGAGTTCCACTTGCCCCCCAAAATATGGTTCACTTCACATCTGTTGTAACCCCTCCCCAATGTGTCTTCCAGTCCACCCCCAGCCCCATTGCCCAGCCAGACTCACCAAGCCCCCACTATTCCCCTTGCCCATGTCTCCCAATGCACCCCCTCCTCCACTCCCCCATCTCCATTGCCAGCCAGACTCCCCNCCCCATCCAGACCAGCATCCCTAGTAGCTGCATCCTATCCCTGGAAACCAAATGCCTGTGCAAGCACACAGGCTTTTTAAAAAAATTGGCCAGTTTCAGGGCTGCATTGCCACCAAATGAGGCACATCCAGACCAGCATCCCTAGTAGCTATATCAGAGGTGTGCACCAGGGGCCCATGTCATTTTTGTTTTCATTTTTCATTTTTGTTATTTAAATCTGTTGTTTTGGTTTTCTTAAATATCAAATTGTTGTTTTAGGTTTTGCTTTCATTTTAGTTTTCCATTGGTTTCAATGGAAAACACATTTACGGCTATAACGTTTTTGTTTTTTTAGTTTATTGGCTGATACTTGCAGGGATTATACCACCAATAGAAGGCATTATGGATTGGAAAAAGAGTCCTTGTGGTATAAGTAATTAACATATAAATGTATGTCTAACTGTAACATCTTTGTAGACCAACCAGTGTACATGACGTTTGGCAGGGCTGTATATCACACTTTCATGATCATCTCTGCCAAATGTCAGAAAGATATTATAAATTGTCCCAATTTTATATGCCTGCACAGCATATTCAGAGAAGGAGCCTATGCCAGGGATTCTCTTACATGTCGGTGTGTGTAAGATCGATTTGTGATGCCAATTGGGCAGCAGAAATGTCAACCAAATATCCTCATTCTGTGCTGTGACCATCCCAACATCTCTCCTCCACTTGTTACTGGGAAGTCAGAAGCATCTGTTTAGGAAAGAGTCAATAGAGATTCTCTTATGTCCTCTGTCACAGTGCTGCAGGATGTGATTGTGATGATAACTGGACAGCCTGGATGTGTAAACTATGTCTCCTGATTTCTGGGATACTATCTCCAAAGTTCCAGTTATGTCCCTTATGCCCACCTCAGGGCTGCCCCCTATGCCTGCCTAAAAGCCACTACCGATTCATCCTGTAAAGCTAGATGCATACAATAATGTGTGTGGCCAGTTAATGTGTCTGTCAGTCTTTTGGGTTGCACCACATCTTCCCTCCTACAGTCTCTCTCCCCCTGCCATGCCAGGTGCCTGCCTCTGACTGACACTGCATATGCTGCTATTTATCTGAATAATGGTCTTCACAGGGACAACAACAATTGCTTATAAAATTGGGTCCCTTCTGCAAATTGCCCTGTACTTTGGCAGAGATGTCATGGAAGGTATGTGATACATTCCTGACAAATACTTTGTAAACAGAATTAAATATACAAATGTTACATCTGGAAATGTATTTTCAAGTTAATGTCTTTATACCATTAGGACCCTTTATTCACTCTTTCTGAAAATTGGCAGGTGTATTAAGATTGTGTCAGGGCATAATATTCACATATTTCATGCAAATTGGATGCAAGATAATTAAGGTATAGCCATGAATGTGTATGGAGCTTTTCTTAAAATCACAACATTCCATTGCTTCTAAAATCATTCCCCCTTTTCTATTGGTTTCGGAATTTGATACACATAGTACCCTCTATTGGGGGTACATTCTCCCCAAGTTTCATCAAAATGGAATAAGAAACAAAAAAGTTATAGCCGGACATATGTTTTTCAGTTTCTTCCCTTTATTTAAAAAAGAAAATGTCATTTTCATTTCTATTTTCATTATTATTATTTGTCATTTTTGTTATTGAAATAACAATAATGAACACAACAATTTTCATTATTTTTATTGTAATAACAAAAATGACATTCACACCCCTAGTAGCTACACCCTATGCCCGGCAGCCAAACGCCTGTCCAAGCACACAGGCATTTTTTAAAAAGTTTGCCAGTTGTGAGCCTGCATTGCAAGAAAGCTACTTTCCAGCAGCAGTGAACAGCAAAGGGAGGGACCATTTTAAAAAAGAGTAGTCACGACCAGTAGACCCTCAAATTTACAAAATGGCCTCTCTGCTAGAGAGGTGGAGGCCATTTTGTCTCTACACACAATATCCCACCAAACTGCAAAGGGAGGGGACATTTTAAAATGCAAGGAACATTTAAGAAAAGATTGGATTGGAAACCCTTCCTCCATCAAGCCCCTAGGTGCCCCACCCAGAAACC
Organism: Sphenodon punctatus; assembly: GCA_003113815.1. Taxonomy (NCBI): domain Eukaryota; kingdom Metazoa; phylum Chordata; class Lepidosauria; order Sphenodontia; family Sphenodontidae; genus Sphenodon; species Sphenodon punctatus. Next base: position 791,503 of record QEPC01014906.1, read on the forward strand.
AGAAACCAGACAATTTACGAGTAAATCAGGAAAGGGCACAATTTTAACCAAGAGTAGCCATGGCCAGTGGGGCCCCAGAAAATGGCCATGGCCTTTGCACATGCCTGGGAGAGCAGGGGGGAAACCAGCAGTGCACCTGTAAACACACAATAAGCAAACGCAAACCACTGAAACCATTTCTTAAGCCAACCATATTATCCTCAACACACCAGAAAAGCAGCAGCAAGGAGTTCCACTTGCCCCCCAAAATATGGTTCACTTCACATCTGTTGTAACCCCTCCCCAATGTGTCTTCCAGTCCACCCCCAGCCCCATTGCCCAGCCAGACTCACCAAGCCCCCACTATTCCCCTTGCCCATGTCTCCCAATGCACCCCCTCCTCCACTCCCCCATCTCCATTGCCAGCCAGACTCCCCATGTCTCCCAGTGCACCCAACTCCATACCACCCCCTCCCACATCTCTCCCAGTGCACCGTCTACCCCCACTCCCCCCTACCCCATTGCCCAGCCAGACTCACCACCACTTGAAGTAGCACGAGTCTCAGATGTCTCAGCAGCACAAGCACAAGAGAGAGACTGAGGGTGATTTCAGACATTACGCAGTCCTGATTCACAACAGTGGATTCACGGTGGGGGTGAACATATTAACCACCCCCCGTGGTCAAGGAAAGCCCTGAACAGACATGACGGGACCGGGACCACGGCAGGGAATCAGACCACCGGACCATGGCCCGGGGCAGCGTAAGAGACATTACGCCGATCCCGGGCTGGGCCATGGTCAAAGCACCCAGAAGGCACTAGGGTGGCTCGACCCAGCTGCTGTTGTGTGCCCTTTAAATCTCCCTCCCCAGTCTGTGTTATTGCTGGTTGCCTGTCAGCGATGCAGTGTGCTTTGTCACCGGCTGGGAATCATTGTCTTTAGTTCTGGCTGGTGGTTGCCGTTCAGACATTACTTTTTTTTGTTTCCCATTGGGAATCTCTTTGACCATGCTTTCGGAGATGGTCCGGGTCGGAGCTCCAGAAGCGTGGTTGATTTTGACCCCATGTGGGTATTGACTGTGGTGAACATCTGGCGCCTGCCAAACAGACATGCAGGTCGTTTTGGCCCCGCTGCGGAATTGACCGTGGTTCACTGTGGTTGAGCGTGATCTCATAATGTCTGAAATCACCCAGAGTCTAGACACTGGGTGATTTCAGACGTTACGGGTGGGCGGTTCACCACAGTGAACCCCCAGGGGGGGTGAACAGCGCAACCACACGTGGGGGTGGAAAAGCGACCCAAACAGATGTGTCGGGAATGGGACCATGGCCGGGAACTGGCACGAACCATCGCTGACCGGGGCAGCACAACAGACGTGCAGCCGAACCCCCGCCGGGCGCAAACCTCCCACAAGGCACCGAGCAGGGGCGGGACACAGACATGGCCGACTGAGGGCAAACGAAGCCAAAAGGCACACAAGGGAACGCCCACACAAGGGAAATGGGAAGGGAGGGGGGAGGAGGGAGAACAGGCTGACAGGCGACACACACAGCACACGCACACACACACACACACACACACACA
>QEPC01014906.1:797653-812938 GCA_003113815.1 Sphenodon punctatus
TGTCCTGCTGGTGAGAGAGGGGGCAGTGGGTGATGGGGGGTGGTTGTGGGCCCTCCAGCTGGGCCCCCCCCATGCCTCACGCGTGTGGGTGCTGATGCGTGGCCTGGGGTGCCCCCTGCCCCCTCCCCCCCACCCCCTTCCCTTGTCCCCTGGTCATGGCCCCTCCTGTCCTGGAGGGGTGCCTACCCTTGATATCAGTCTTGGAGCCCTGAGAGGCGGGCACCTTGACCTGGGAGTGCTCCCCCAGGGACCACTGGCTGAGGGTGGTGAGGGTGTCAACCTCTTACTCCGATTGGCCGGGTTGGTGTTGGGAGCTCTCCGGGCTGCTGCTGGGGGGGGGGCTGGAGGTTTGTGCAGTTCCCAGGCAGTCCTCCTGGGGGAGGGGGACCCTGGAGCTCGTGTCTACCGGGCAGCGGCGAGGGGAGGGGGTACCTCGGCCCGCTCCCTGCCCTGGACCACAGCGCTGCCCACGAGGTGTGGGGTAACAATGGAGCCCTTCATATGAAGGATGCGGTCCAGGGCATCGTAGTAGGGGGCGGTGCGGGCCCCGTGTCCGAAGCGCCTGTTGTTGTCCCGGATGGCCTTGTACCCCCTCTTGAGTTCCTTGGCCTTGGAGCGACACTGGGTGACTGTGCGCTCGTGCCCTGCTGCCTCCATGTTGCGCACAATGTCCCGGTAGACATGTTTGTTCCTCTGGTTGATGGCGAGCTCCAGCTGGTACTCGAGGGTCCCCCATATCCGGATGAAGTCCCAGGTCTCCTGTTGGCATCACTGGCCCCCTCTGTGGTAGACCTTCCTCTGGATATCCCCCTGCTGTTCCTCCTCCTGGTCCAGTTTTTCCTGCTCCTCCTCCACCTCGTCCTCCAGGTGCGCCTCCGGGTGCGCGGGGCCGGCCTCGTCCTGGGGCTCGGCCGCCCGGGCCGTTTTCCATGTCTGGGGGGAGCGGACGGGGAGAGTGGTTGAGTGGGTGCCGGTGGGGCCCCCTCGCAGGGCATACCTGCCCTCCTCCCGGTCCCCCGGGGTCGCCCCGGCCCCCCCTGAGGGGGGGTCTCCCATGCCCCCTGTTCCCCTCCCCTTGGTTGCCCTTACCCTTTTCCTGGGTGCCTCTTCCGGGCCCATTCCAGCCATTGTCCCCGGGGCGTCGTGACCCATCTGCAGCTGTGGGTGTTGTGTCTGGGCCGCCTTTCTAGTCGGGTGCACCTATGTGCCCCCTTCCTGCACCTGTGCCCCCTCCACCTCCATCGCTGCCCCTGCCTCCACCTCCTCCACCTCCTGGCCCGCCACTGTCGCTGTCTGTGCTTCCGCTCTCTTCCGCCTCCCTCCTCGCTCCATCCCGCCACGCTTGCTTGCTGCTGATTTCACTTTAAATCTCCCTCTGGTGTTTGTGTTGTTGCTGGTTGCCCGGCAGCGATGCTGCGTGCCTTGTCCCCGGCTGGGGCTTGTTTCGTTTGGTTCCGCCCAGGGATTGGCGTCCAGATGTTACTTTTCCTTGGTTCCTGGTGGGGGTCCGTTGGACCACGCTTCCCGGGACCTTCCCCCGGCTAGCCCGGGAAGCGTGGTTGAAATTGACCCCATGTGGGTATTGAGAATGATGAACATCTGGCGCACACCTTACAGACGTTCAGGGCCCTTTGGCCCCACCACGGGGTTGAGCGTGGTTCACTGTGGTTGAGCGTGATCTCGTAATGTCTGAAAATACCCACAAACAGCCAGGACACAACATCTCTCTAAAAGGCGCAGCTCAGCAGTGTGCATGAAGAAAGTCCCAGAATGCCCCTTCCTGCCTCCGAGGGGAGGAGGCATGAGTGGGCACTCTGCAAGACCCTCCTCCCCACTGCAAATCGTGCCTGGGCACCTATGAGGGCACCCAGGTACCATCCAAAAAGTGAGCCCATAGGTCTCTATCATAGAGTCCCTATGAACTCACTGAGCTACTCACCCCCCGGTGGGTAGAATAGGAAACTACAGTTTCCCAATCTACGCGCTTGGACGGTTTCCTCCAGCTGCCCAAGTGCATTCCACACTGATTTGTCCCTTATGGGACTCCTTACGCAGTGCTTATTCTCCTCCCTCACAGTGGGACCCCCTCCTCACTGAAAATAAGCAGCGGCTGCTGCTGGGGGCTCCTGAAGAGTTCTTCTGAATGGAGGAGAGGCAGCACTGCATCAGGGAGCTCGGGGTAAGTTACTAGCTAATAACTTACCTGATCCTGTGCCCCCTGCAGAGCAGCAGGATGCAGGGGGTACAGGAGCAGGGCAGGAGGGCAAAGGATGGGCATTGCCCCCGATGCCCTCAGGTGCACACCATGCCTGATTTTAAGGTAGCCTTAACTATAGATCTGATCCTGCAGCTCTATAATAAAAATATAGTCAGTGCCAGACTGGTTCAGATCAAGAGTCCATCAAACCCAGCATCCAGGCTCTGACAGTGGCCACACTTGGCTGCTTTGAAGAAGTGCCCAACAGATCATAATGGAGAAATTCATTATCTGTTCACTCCCATGAGTCAAAGGTTACTTCCTCCAACCTAATTGAATTTTCCCCTCATATTCCAACTCTAGTCATACCCTCCTATCCAGCTGCACAAATGATTGGATTTAATGAACTATATGGCAACAGCACTCAGGTTCCCTCTTCTGTTCCCAACTCTGATCCACCTCTGCACAGTTACTGCAAACAGCTAGAGGAACAACAGGGGGGCAGGAGTGTGTGGTCCTGTCCAGCTGCATACAGTTATTGCATGAATATAACCACATGAGTCACAAGTGAGATGTGGGCAGTTTCCCTTCCAGCCCTGAACTTTTGAGCACAGAATGGAGGGGTGGGGAGGACTGAACCTACATCCTCCAAACTACTTGCCTAATAGTCATTAGTGGACCAATTCTCCAAGAACTTATACAATCCTTTTACAAGAACAAAGGATAAGAACTTGCCTAAAGGTCCATGAAAACAAGGGAGACAGATCTGTTGAAAAATCTCTGGGTGAAAATAAAAGGAGAAAAAAAGATGATATGTTGCGGCAGAGCTCTGTTAAAGAACACCAAATCAGGAAGTGGCTGGGGATGAAAATTTTTTATACCAGTTGTCTAGAATAGTCAAGTCCGAGAAAAGTGGCATTAGGTGATCTTAACTACCTGATATCTGTTGGAACATGGCCAAACAGAAAATGTCTAGTGTGCTCCTGTAAGCAGGAAAGGAAGTCCTTCTACTTCAGAAAGTAGAAATACCAACTAGAGATGAATTGAAACACCCTGTTCTGCTTCACAGATTGAATCCATATTTTCAGAACTAGCTGCAGATCTCGGGCATGTATTTTCAACCACACTGGATCTTCAGAATTCATTCCAACTGCCTCTTTGGTAAAAAGGGTTTTTGAGTTTGCATGCACAGTATGTCACCACAACATGGGGAAGGGGAGCAGGACTTGGATTTCCATTGGAACATGGACTGGATTGTAGCTGGTCCATGTTCCAACAGACCCATATTGGCACAAAAAGTTCAGACAGAACACCACAAAAAACCGTTTCTGCCCTAGTACCAACTAATTGTGACCCTGACCAATAGAGAAGACTTTGACAATTAGGGGTGTGCAGTTTCTTATCATTTAATTAATTAAAAAAACAAATGAGGTCACATTTGTTTTCATAACTAAGGTAACAGAAACAAATGAATAAGCAAATGACATTACATTTAATTTCATTCTTTTTTGTTTTTATTTTTTCATTTTATTAAAAATAATCATAATAAATAATTTTTAAAAACTACTGTGCATGTGCAAATGACTGCCAGGGTAATTCTACACATGCACACCTTATTCCAAAATGGTGTTGATGCTGCTAGCACCATTTTGGAAAAGGCCCGCATATGCTCAGAGTGGGCCCAACAGCCATTTTGCATATGCACAGTGATTTTTTATAATTATTTTAAATAAAATAAAACAAACAAAAAATGAAAATGGTAGAGTCCTTTTTAAAAAAAAAAAAAAAAAAAAGGGGGGGTTTTGGAACTGGAAATGAAAATGAGTTAAGTGGCTTCCGCACACCCCTGTGGGAAATGTAAAAGTGGTCGACAGCTTGGGAGAAAGGTAGGGGAGAATACCAGATACTGGATTTACCGGTATCGGATTTCTCTGATGTCGGATTTACTGGTACCGGTATACCGGATTTTTAACGTTGGCTTTACATTGCGGCCATTATTTCAATGGCGCGCAATGCAAAAAACTCAGTAATGTGCCCAATGTTAAAAATCCGGTATGCCAGTACCGGTGAATAGCATATTATCAGATTAATCTGTTACACCCGATTATCTTTGGCAGAACACAGGCCAAAGAACACACCAATGGGATGATGAATTAAAAAGATGTATGGTGCATGCCTCAAATGGCCAGCCAATAATGACTTGTCACCATTGTACTGTCTCTGGCCCTAATTGGTTAGATATTCAAACTACATATAGGAGAAGACAGAAAAGGGGACATGTCATTTGCCTCATGATCATGTTACAGGTGCAATGGGGTTAGGTTTTCTGAAGACATACACTGCAAAGTACCAGTGGAACTATTAAGTGCTTTCTATATGTTCACAATGCAGTCAATCCTCTTTTGTCATTTGTGCTGTGACTTTGGCATGAATTGTGAATCCCATTGTTTTTGTGTGGTGCATTCTGCATTGTGTTTCTCTGCTTGAACAGTAAATGATGAACACAGCAGCTGTATATCAGGACGCTATCCGTGCCCTGTCACATTCTGTGTGGCTCACATTGCAGGTGGTCTTAGCAAGAACAAAGTGCATTTCCCATACCAGAGGAGCATGACATGCAGCTATAACATTTGTGGCAGAGTGCCTGACTAGGCATAGGCAAACAAAGCTTCTGGATAAACCGGCTGCACAAACAGTGATCCACGCCATTTGGCAATCAGGCAACAAAAGTCTGCTGGCTCAAGCAGATGGTGGACTTTGTGGTTTCCAATCATGCCAATATTCTTACTATGCTGGATGCTGTCAGCCCCCTCGAATATAAAATGTTGTCTATGGAAAAGAGACGCCACTGGTGGGAGAATATTGTTCAGCACTAGGATAACAAGAGATGGGTGTAGAACTTTCAAATACCTTACTGGCTGCTGTTTGAGCCAGAACTGGATTACATTAAAACCATGATGCAGGAGTACATCCTCACTGACATGAGAGCTGCAATCGCCCTTGGGAAGTTCATTGCCCCCAACAGCTTCCACTTTGTAAGGTACCAGTTCAGCATGAGTACCTCCGTTGTGGGCTTCATTCTGATGCAGGTCTGTGTTATCATCAGAGTGCTGTTTGGATGTGTCATTCAACTTCTAGATCAGGCTCATTGGGCATTTTTAGACACACCTTAAAGTTCCGGATGTTTCAATCTTCTGGGTTTACAAGTCCAAAAATAAGTTCCAGATGCATTTTTCACACACACAGTGCCCTGAGGCAGTTCCTGGATGCATTCTTCACACAAACACTGCCCTGAGGCAGCCTAAAATAGCCACAGCTGTAAAAGTGACAGGCTGCCATGGAAACCAAGTGACCACAGCTGCCTGGAGCAAAGCAGTTTACCAGGAGAACCTTTTACACACAAAAGTTCTGGGGAGAAGTTTCATGCAGAAGATCCAGATGTTTAAGATCTGGATGAGTGATTTAGACACACAGACATTTCTGGATGTTACAGCAAACATCCAGGAGAAATGTGTGTCTAAAAACAGCCAGTGTACTTTCTGTCATTGAGGGGAAAAGGGTTCCTCAAATGCATACGAGTCAGATCTGCAACTCTCATTGCTGTATTGTGGCCACCCAATAGCAGGGAGGCCTTCTATATAGGGTTCTTCTCTCTGGTTCAGCAAACCACAATGGACAACAGAGTCAATTTCATTGATATGATGGAAGGATGATCCAGAATTAAACATGCCACAAGAATCTTAAAGAAATCACCCTTCTAGTGTCACATGACAATGCAAGAGTGCGGGCTGCATCAGTCACTGTTGAAAGTGAACCCATGGAGCTCTGTGGTTTGACTGATCCTGTGAACCTGCTGAAACCATGGTTGATGAAGGCATATCATGTGGTGAAGATCTTGACATGGGAGTGCTTCATTCACTGTGCTCACACTGTGGTGGAGCACATATTTTGCATGGGCTGCATGGCAGGAGGGGCGGGGTATAAATTTATAAAATAAAAATAAAATAAAATAAAATAAAATAAAAATAAATAAAATCATGGAACACTATTGGCTAGTGCTCCAAAGTAGGTTGGACATGAAAGAAGAGTGTGCCCTCTTCATCAATGTAGTTGCATGTGTTATGCACAACATCTACTAAACTAGAGTAGTGCTGTGATACCCCAATCTGTTTATAATCTGTAACTGTAATCGTTTTCCAGTGCATCCCTGCAACATGTATCTTTCATAAGCATCCTCTTTTAAAAGGGAGGTATGGCAACCCTATAGTTATAGATCATGAGCCAATACCTGACTTCCTATTGCTCACTTTAGGCAGAACGAATGAGGGTCAGCACTCTTGGTTCTATTCCCAATTGTGTCTTACTGTCCCTCTACTGGCATTGCACTGGCACATATAGTTTTCTACTTTTAAAGACAAAACAGATACACAAACAAAGCAGGGATGAATAGCTGTTCATAACCCCTTGTCTGGCATGGGTCAAATAGCTCTAATTCAATGGACATGGTATTCACTGGAAGAGGAATGAGCAGAAGGCACATCATTCATTTTTTGTTTCCTGTTTCATTTCCATTTCCAAATTCTTGTTTGTTTTGGGGGTATTTTGTTTCCCCTCTACTATTTTCACTATTTTTAAATTTCCTTTTATTAAAATTAATAATAATAACAAATAAAAATCACTGTACATGTGCAAAGTGGCCACTGGGCCTATTCTGCGCAAATGTGACATTTCCCAAAATGGCACCGGCAGCATCAGCGCCATTTTGGAAAAGGGCAGCCAGTCTGCTCATGTACAAAATGGCAGCTGCACATGCAAAGACATCTTCCCTTTTCAACAATGGTGTTGATGCTGCCGTCACCATTTTGGAAAAGGGTGTGCATGCACAGAATGCACACGGCCATTTGTGCATGATGATAGATAGATAGATAGATAGATAGATAGATAGATAGATAGATAGATAGATAGATAGAAACAAACAAATATGGACCCTTTCCTCATCGTTTTCATCCATTTTGTTACTGTGGCCTGATGTTTTCATATTTTAATTACCAAAATGAATGAGTCATCATTTGTTTCGGTAGTTAAAAAAAATGAAACCAATCTGCACACCTCTACGGTGTAACAGGGCAGGGGCCCTGCAGCCCATGGGCCCTTTAAGGGTGTAGCATCAATCTGGTGATGGTTCTAGTGGGCTTCAGGTGCTGGGCATAGTGAGGAACAGCACTGGACTGGGAGAGCACCAGACTGAAAGCAGCTGAGAAAGTGCGTGGCTGAGAGAAAGAGTAAAAGCTGAGCCAGAGATCAGAATGGGAAGACTACGGAGGAGGCAAGGAGCTGAGAGGGAGCTCTGCCTCCAGGACTGAAACTCATAGAGTGTTGCCGGAGATAGGGGTTTTCTGGGCTCTAGAGGGAGTATACCTGGTCTAGAAGCCATGAGAGCCAGAGGGAGTATCTCTGACTTAGAGATTGTGAGTAGAAGCCCCAGTGGTGACTGGCTCGAGAACCTGACTATAGGGACTGGATGTAGGTGTGGAATAAAAGATCTTGAGCTGAATTCCCAAGATTGAGAGTAACTGTCTTTGGCTAATCCTGCCAGGACTCGCTCCCAGTAAGGCCATCCCTGACACAAAGTAGTGGAGAATGCAGGCACCTCAATAGTTGGCCACCATGCCATCTAGGTAAGAAGGGGTCCAAAGCAAAGTGAGTTTGTGGGGCTGGATGGAATTATGCCCAGAGTCGCAAGTGAGCACCAGTGGGAGCTCCTGGAGAGTTGGGGTACTCTGGTGTCAAACTGATATGGCTGTGAGAAAAGCTCCTCATGGAGGGTTGCTCAAGAGAGAGAGAAATATCATCTGGAGGAGTGTGCTCCTCAGATGGAGGCAGATGAGTAGCTTGTGGGGCTGATTGATCCAGAACTGCAGTGTTGCAAGATGGGAAGGTGAGCGGAGCTAACCAAGCAACCCCACAGGAGCAGAGACAGACAGTGAATGTTTTTACACACACATTTCTCCTGCATGCTTGCTGTTACATCCTGAACTTTGTGTGTGTCTAAATCCCTCACCCAGATCTTAAACATCTGGATTTTTGAACTTCTGCGTAGAACTTCTCCCAGACCATTTGTGTGTAAAAAGTTCTCGTGGTAAACTGCTTTGCTCCAGGAAGCTATGGTCAATTGTTTCCATGGCAGCCCCATACGTCTACAGCTGTAGCTACTAGGGGCGGGAAAACCGGTAAATCCGGAATCCGATAATGCCGGTACCGGGCGTACCGGCATTATCGGATTCGACCCGGTAAATCCGGTCCGGTTACCGGATTCCGGGTACCGAATTTTTTTACATTGCAGCCATTTAAAAATGGCTGAAATGTCAAAACTTAAAGCCCCACCAAAAAAGTTAAAAAAAACAAACCCTCCCCAAGTCCAGGCTGCACGGGTGGAAGGGGGGACACCCCCCACCCACCCTGCCCAGCCTGGATTTTTGTTTAAAAAAAGACTCAGAGGCGAGCCCACCCCCCAGCACCAGCGGCCGCGGCGTCCCCGCAGCCGCCGGTAAGTATGACCCGATCCCTGGGGGGGGTGTTTAACACCCCCCCAACCCCCCAGGGATCACCCCTACTAAAGTTCAGTGCTTGCTTACCTTGCGGAGCTCCGGCGGCGGCGGCGGGCGGTCCGGCGGCCTCAGCGCCGGCTGTGGCTGCCGGCGTCAGAGACGCTCTAGGCCTTCCGGGGAACTTCCGGGTTTCCCCGGAAGGCCTAGAGCGTCTCTGACGCCGGCAGCCACAGCCGGCGCTGAGGCCGCCGGACCGCCCGCCGCCGCCGCCGGAGCTCCGCAAGGTAAGCAAGCACTGAACTTTAGTAGGGGTGATCCCTGGGGGGTTGGGGGGGTGTTAAAAACCCCCCCCAGGGATCGGGTCATACTTACCGGCGGCTGCGGGGACGCCGCGGCCGCTGGTGCTGGGGGGTGGGCTCGCCTCTGAGTCTTTTTTTAAACAAAAATCCAGGCTGGGCAGGGTGGGTGGGGGGTGTCCCCCCTTCCACCCGCGCAGCCTGGGAGGGGGAGGGGGGAGGAATTAATTTATTTCATTGATTTCAATGGGGACACAGTGCCCCATTGAACTCAATGAAATAAAACCGGTACCGGTATACCGGATTTAATCCGGGAATCCGGTTCTTAGAGAACCGGTAACCGGTAAATCCGGTAGCCGGTAATGGGCCCGGGGTCCCACCTCTAGTGGCTACTTTAGGCTGTGTCAGGGCAGTGTTTGTGTGAAGAGTGCATCCAGGAACTGCCTTAGGACAGTGTGAGTGTGAAAAATGCATCCGGAACTTACTTGTGGACTTGTAAACCCAGAAGATTGAAAAATCCGGAACTTTAAGGTGTGTAAAAATGCTCAGTGCTGGAGAAGTTGTGTCATGGGCCCCATGGTGGGTGTGCTCCGAAGACATGTTATGTTAGTGGACAGTGGGGATATTTTGGAGCTGTCCCATACTGGACTGAGAGAAGGGCTATGTATGTAACAGGGGGTCAAGAGTATAAAGGGCCAAAGTTGTGTTTTACCTGTGGGGACACAGGACTAGTGATGAGAGCGCATTTTTCAGAGGGTGTGAAGGGCAGCCCTATGAAAGGAAAAGGGAAAAGAAAAGCCAGGGAGATCCTAGTGGGAAATGGGCCCCCCGAGATAAGGACAGAAAGGTATGGCTGGAGGAGGACTCCCCAGACTTATGACTCAAGTAGGTCAAGTAGGGTGAAGGGTGGCAATTGAGTCAGCTCGGGGAGGGAATTGAAATGATGGGAGTCCTGGGTGGAGGTGGGCTTCGCAGGATTCAGGACATCAGGATGGGGCTGGGTGGATCTGGGGTCCCAAGTGCCGCAAGATACGACTCACCATAAGGTGGAAGAGAATGAGTCAGGCCTGGAAGGGACCTTCCATTGTGGAAAATGGGACAGTCCTCCTCAGAATACAGTGGAGGAGATGGAGCTGGCTCTGGGAGGGAATTTTGAAAGACTGTAAATGAGCAATCACTAATTTATTTTTTGTGAACTGAGATATGGAAGGGTGAGTGGGACTATTTTTAGTATTTTTGATGTGTCAATTTGTAATGTTGCATTTTTGTTTGACTGTAAGCCACTCTGGGTCCTTCTTGGAAAAGGGTGGGATATAAATCAACTCTAATAATAAATGGCTACTGGGGCTGTTCTGCACATCTGTGCCCTTTCCCAAAATGGTGCTGTCAGCATGAGCACTATTTTGGACAAGGGAAGCTGTCCTCCATATTTTAGGTAAAGGCAGCCATTGGGCATCATTTTGAGGAAGGGCATGCATGTGCAGAATGGCCCTGGAAGCCATGTTGTGCATGCACAGATATATTGTTTTCTTTTGGTAATGAAAAAAGAATTTCCCCGCTTCATTTTCATCCATTGCCATTACCACTGATTGTCTGTTGTTTTCATGTTCTAATTATTGAACAAAACAGACCATCACTAATTTTAGTAATTAAAGGACTGGAAACAAATTGGAAAGCCCTAATTTTCAAGAGGGGAAAAAAGATGACCCAGGAACTAGGCACCAGCCAGCCTGAGCTTAGTACTTGTGCTGAAACTCGGTATTCAAAATGACTCGGTTTTTACTGAGTATCTCACTATTCGACTAGGTTTTACCGAGTACTGATTAACAGAGGAATCGGCCCAATACTCAGTCCACTACTTGGTAGAGTCATAAAGTGTCAGAGTCAAAAGGCTGGAAGGGACCTCTAGTGTCATCTAGTCCAGCTCCCTGCACTACTGCAGAACCTGCCATATCCCAAGCATCCAAATAGAGAAATCCCACCAAAAGCTACAAGTAGCGACTGGGACCAACCAGAGCACCTGGACGCCTGAAATAACAGAAATAATTTTAGAAAGAGAGGATTCAGATAACAGGCGAGCCACACTCATACTACTCAGGTAAATCCGTGGATGGACAACATACAGGGCTTTTCCTGCAGAGTGGTGTGAGAGCAGGTTGGGAGGAGAAGGCAGTGAGAACAGAGCAGCGGAGGGGAACCAAGCTAAAGAAATGTACTGTAGGGGGAGGGTGCCACAGATCTTTAATTTGGGGTGGGGGGTGGGGATGACTGGTGGTGGGATAAATAGCAGAAAAATTGCATTAAAATGAAAATATTACAATTTAATGTGGTGTTCTAACTCATACCAATATATATTGTGATGAGAAAAAGTCAACTAGTGTTTACATTTAATTGCAGAAAAACAGGTATTTTTTTTATTTTTTATTTTTTAGTGCTGTACCAAATAGTACTTCGAGATACTCGGGCTGAATTCTGAAGTTCCGAGTAATTGGCCTGAGTACTCAGTGGCACTTTGGCGCTCTTTCCAAAGTTTTGGAATTCAGAAATGGAATTCTGGACCTCAGAAAACTTTGGAAACTTGGAACTATTCAGTAGGTGTGGAAATATCGGTATCGGATTAATCCAATACACCCGATAATCGGGTGTATCAGTATAATCTGATAATTACCGGTATCAGCATACCAGATTTTTAACATTGCCCACTTTACCAGTTTTTTTACATTGCAGCCATTGAAATCAATGACCACAATGTAAAACAACCCTGTAAACCGGCCAATAAAAATGGTATGCTGATACTAGTAAATCCGGTATCGGGGGAGATCCGATACCGGTAAATTCGGTATCTGGTATTCACCCAACAAAAGTGCTCAGGGTGGCTTACATTTTAAAAACATATACAAATATAATATAAACATATCTAATATAAATAACAATAAATAACAGCATTAAAAAAAATAGAACCCTAAGGCAGAGCTAGCCCCTCCACTCCCCCCCAACCCAACTCCCCCTACCCATCACCTATCTCCCTTGCCAAAAACCTGGTGGAACAACCAGGTCTTACACTACCTTCAGAAAGAAGGGCGGTCTGGGGTCAGGTGGACGTCTTTCAGGAGGGAGTTCCACAGCTGATATGCGGCCACTGAGAATGCTCCCCTCATTGTCACCACCTAGGATACCCTCCCGGGGGAGGGGGGAGGAATTATTTATTTATATTTACATTTATGACTTGCCCCCTCCCGTCAACAGATGGCTTGGGGTGGCTTACAAACATTTTAAAACCATAAAAACAATAAATACAATTAAATTATAAACAGAGAGGGAAACTAAAACCAAAATAAATAAGGGTAAAACAGTCAGACTAGAAAAATCTCCTCCCCTCCCACCCAACCCACTCCCTTCCCCAAAGTCCTGGGCAAACAGCCAGGTTTTACAGGCTTGGCAGAAGGCCAACAGACTAGAGTGAGGTGAGGAGTGTCATGTATCCTATATATATTTTTGATCATCTGTGTTTCAATATATTGGAAATCAGAATTGGCCTCTCTGTATGATGAATTTCTAAAGAGCTGTCCTATAGTGACCTTTCTACTGAACTCTTGATCAGATACTGGAATAGGAGATGTAGGGTGTTTTCAGACGTTACGAGATCACGCTCAACCACAGTGAACCACGCTGAATTCCACGGCAGGGCCAAAGTGCCCTGAACGTCTGTTAGGCGGCTGCCAGATGTTCACCACGCTCAATACCCACATGGGGTCAGTTTCAACCACGTTTCCCGGGCTACCCAGCGCAAAATATTGGGAAGCGTGGTCAAAGAGATCCACCTCAGGAACCAATAAAAAGTAACATCTGGATGCCAATCCTCAGGCGGAACCAAAGGAAATGATCCCCAGCCATGGACAATGCATGCAGCGTCACTGCCAGGCAACCAGCAACAACACAACCACCGGAGGGAAATTTAAAGGGAAATCTGCAGCAGGGAAGTGTGGCGGGATGGAGCGAGGATGGAGGCGGAAGAGAGCGGTGGGCGAGAGAGCAACGGCGGCGAAGGAGGAGGAGGCAGGGGCAGCGGTGGAGGGAGCACAGGCAGAGGAGGGGGAGTCAGGGGTCATGCTGACCATGGAGGAGGCGCAGGGACAACACCCACAGCAGCAGGCGGGACACGACGCCCCATGGACATCAGCCGGAATGGGCTCAGAGGAGGCACCCAGGAAACGGGTAAGGGGAAACAAAGGCAGGGGTGCCGGGGCACCGGGGGGAGGCATGGGTTAAGCCCGGGCTCCCGCCAGGGAGAAGAAGGAAGGGGGTGCCATGCAAGGGGCCAGGGCATGCACCAAACCCTAACCCCCTGCCCCCTGCCCCCTGCCTCACACAGACACGGAAGAGCACCCGGGTGGACAAGCCCCCGGAGGACACCAGACCAGCCCGGGCGGAGGGGGAGGGGGAGGAGGATGAACCACAGTGGAGAAGAGGGAGGAAGGCATACCACAGAGGGGGCCAGTGGTATCTCCAGGAGAGCTGGGACTTCATTAGGATCTGGGGGACCCTGGAGTACCAGCTCGAGCTCGCGCTGAACCAGCGCAATGAGCATGTCTACCAGGACATAGTGTGAGACATGGAGGCAGTGGGGCATCAGTGCACAGCAGCACAGTGCCTGTCTCTTATACACATCTAGATGTGTATAAGAGACAGCATCTCTGCTTCCTTTGCCCTCAGCTAGCTCCTCTATAGGGGTGTGCAATTCATTTTCAGTTTGTTTAATTACCAAAATGAATGAGTCATCATTTGTTTCGGTAGTTAAAAAAAATGAAACCAATCTGCACACCTCTACGGTGTAACAGGGCAGGGGCCCTGCAG
Organism: Sphenodon punctatus; assembly: GCA_003113815.1. NCBI lineage: Eukaryota > Metazoa > Chordata > Lepidosauria > Sphenodontia > Sphenodontidae > Sphenodon > Sphenodon punctatus. Next base: position 811,549 of record QEPC01014906.1, read on the forward strand.
CCCATGGGCCCTTTAAGGGTGTAGCATCAATCTGGTGATGGTTCTAGTGGGCTTCAGGTGCTGGGCATAGTGAGGAACAGCACTGGACTGGGAGAGCACCAGACTGAAAGCAGCTGAGAAAGTGCGTGGCTGAGAGAAAGAGTAAAAGCTGAGCCAGAGATCAGAATGGGAAGACTACGGAGGAGGCAAGGAGCTGAGAGGGAGCTCTGCCTCCAGGACTGAAACTCATAGAGTGTTGCCGGAGATAGGGGTTTTCTGGGCTCTAGAGGGAGTATACCTGGTCTAGAAGCCATGAGAGCCAGAGGGAGTATCTCTGACTTAGAGATTGTGAGTAGAAGCCCCAGTGGTGACTGGCTCGAGAACCTGACTATAGGGACTGGATGTAGGTGTGGAATAAAAGATCTTGAGCTGAATTCCCAAGATTGAGAGTAACTGTCTTTGGCTAATCCTGCCAGGACTCGCTCCCAGTAAGGCCATCCCTGACACAAAGTAGTGGAGAATGCAGGCACCTCAATAGTTGGCCACCATGCCATCTAGGTAAGAAGGGGTCCAAAGCAAAGTGAGTTTGTGGGGCTGGATGGAATTATGCCCAGAGTCGCAAGTGAGCACCAGTGGGAGCTCCTGGAGAGTTGGGGTACTCTGGTGTCAAACTGATATGGCTGTGAGAAAAGCTCCTCATGGAGGGTTGCTCAAGAGAGAGAGAAATATCATCTGGAGGAGTGTGCTCCTCAGATGGAGGCAGATGAGTAGCTTGTGGGGCTGATTGATCCAGAACTGCAGTGTTGCAAGATGGGAAGGTGAGCGGAGCTAACCAAGCAACCCCACAGGAGCAGAGACAGACAGTGAATGTTTTTACACACACATTTCTCCTGCATGCTTGCTGTTACATCCTGAACTTTGTGTGTGTCTAAATCCCTCACCCAGATCTTAAACATCTGGATTTTTGAACTTCTGCGTAGAACTTCTCCCAGACCATTTGTGTGTAAAAAGTTCTCGTGGTAAACTGCTTTGCTCCAGGAAGCTATGGTCAATTGTTTCCATGGCAGCCCCATACGTCTACAGCTGTAGCTACTAGGGGCGGGAAAACCGGTAAATCCGGAATCCGATAATGCCGGTACCGGGCGTACCGGCATTATCGGATTCGACCCGGTAAATCCGGTCCGGTTACCGGATTCCGGGTACCGAATTTTTTTACATTGCAGCCATTTAAAAATGGCTGAAATGTCAAAACTTAAAGCCCCACCAAAAAAGTTAAAAAAAACAAACCCTCCCCAAGTCCAGGCTGCACGGGTGGAAGGGGGGACACCCCCCACCCACCCTGCCCAGCCTGGATTTTTGTTTAAAAAAAGACTCAGAGGCGAGCCCACCCCCCAGCACCAGCGGCCGCGGC
>QEPC01014906.1:857134-869912 GCA_003113815.1 Sphenodon punctatus
CTGGCCACCATGGTGAGGGAGTGGCTCACACCAGGTGCGGCCTTCACCAAGGGGTGTGTGGTCACGGACAACGCGGCCAATATCATAAAGGCAGTCCGTGATGGGGGCTTCATGAGCATCCCTTGCGCTGCACACACCCTCCATCTGGTGGTGAAGGACGCTCTGGGCTTGGGGGGATAAGGGGATTCGGCCAGGCACCTTTAGCTCCCTGGTCGAGCAGGGGAAGAAGCTGGTGGATTTCTTCAAACGCAGCGTGAAGGACAGCAAGCTCCTCTGGGAGAAGCAGACTGAGCAAGGGTCCCCGGTGCACAACCTTATCCAGCATGTCTCCACCAGGTGGAATTCCACCTTCCTGATGCTTGAGCGGCTTCTTGAACAGAAAGCCGCCCTGCATCAGGTGGAACTGGAGACAGACATCAAGGCACCTCCAGGGTACAACAGGGAGGAATGGGAGATTATATCCCAAACTGTCTTTGTCCTGAGACCATTCCTGGGTGTCACTGACACATTGAGCAGCTCCACTGCCACCCTCACCCAGGTCACCCCGCTGGTGAATAGTCTCCGCAGAAGCCTGGATGAGATTCTGGGGGCTGGGGAGCGGGATCATGTCCCTCAGGGCAGGAGAATGTCCGATGAGGCAATTGACGTTGCACGCAAGTTGATGGCGGGGCTGAATGCAGGCTTAGATGAGCTCCTGCACCGGGACGAATATGTCCTGACAACCATGCTGGACCCTAGGATCAAGGGCAGCATGGCACATGAGATTGCGGCCTATGGCCTCCATAAGGTTACGCTGGTGCAGAAGATCCAGCAGGCAGAGCGAGCAATGCAGCAGGATGCCCCTGGTGATGGTAGGAGTAGGAACAGTGACCCCTTCCAGACATCTGGGTCTACCCCTGCCCCCAGCCCTAGGGGTAGCAGCAGCACCAGCAGTAGCAGCAGGACCCCTACTGCCAGAAGCTCCTCGTCTGTGCAGTCCACTCTGGGAAGCATGGGGCCCAGCACAAAAGGGCAAGCAGCGTGGCTGGGGGCAGTGGGGCAGGTGGTGCCCACCCAGATCTTCCATAGGGAGTATGATGGTGCCTCAGCAGCAGTGGAGACATACCTGGAGGAGCCATGCATATATCCCAGCAGCGATCCCTTGGCCTAATGGGCCGGCAAGGCCAACGTGTGTTTGGCCCTGTCCAAAGTGCCAAGGGTATCCTGTCCTGCCCACCAACCAGTGTCCCCAGCGAGAGGGTGTTCTCCATCGCGGGGGACATATGCACCCTGCACCACCTGAGACTGGGGGCCAAGTTGGTGGAGCAGTTGTTCTTTCTGAAGGTGAACCTTCCGCTGTGGGATTCACCGTGCTGCCCCTGGACAAGGAGTGATGGTGCAGTGGCACACCCCATCCCATGCCAGGGGAAGTCTTGGGACAGGGCTCCTCCACCTCCTCAATCTGGGCTAGGGCTACTGCTCCTATGCTGCTGAGGTGCTATCACTCCCTCCCAATGCCTGGCACTCTCTCTCTCTCTCTGTGCCTCTCTCTCTCTTATACTAGATGGCCTCAGCTGCCTTATCTGACTGACCTCAGGACGCAGGGTGACATTGGGAAACAAACTGTAAGCCTGTGAGCCGGCCTATGGCTACACAATCTCAGTCCGCTGCCTAAGTGAAACTGACTTGCTCTCACTCTCTCATGCTGCACAGTCTTTGCTAGCCTATCTGAGTGCCCTGCTGCCAATGTCCCAGCTCTTACTCTCATGCCATGCTGCCTGTCTGCCCGCCCAGCTTTCCACCAAGCTCAAAGCATGCATCAGTCCTGCCTCCCATGCCAAGGTGCCTGTCTTCCCACCCAGTTTGCCTAGCTCAAAGCCTGACCAAGCCCGCCAGCCCTACTGCCTCTCATGCCATGCTTCTTGCCTGGCCACCCAGGTTGCGAAGCTTGAACCCTGCCTCAGTCAGCCTACTGCCGATCATGCCACGCCACCTTACTGCCTGCCCCGGCAACCAATGTAGTGCCACTGGCACTAGTCATTACACCGCATGCCACTCCAGCCATAGGACCCGCCATCAGGGTCCTGGGGCCAAGGTACAAGCTATTAAAAACATTCCGATTACTTTCTGTATCTCCAACATCGACACTCACTGATTGAATTACTGTTAATTTAAGTTTAATTCATGGTTTTTCTCTCTCTCACTCTCATGACCATTAATAGGCATGTATATCTTAGTTTTGTTTACTCCCACTCAGCTGTATGCTCTAGGTAGGGCATGATATAGATGTTACTTGATAACAGCTACTGAGGTCAGACCATCCAAAGCCATCACTGTAATAAAATTAAAGTTGCTTATGGAAGTTCAGACACTTCCTGGTTTTATTTTTCCTTCTGCATAGGATCGCTTCCATAGAACCCAGAGAGGGTTTGCTGATCTGACACAACTCTTCCCACTCATCAATCCCTATTCACCAGTGGCATGGAAAGGGGGTTCTTTAACAAAGTATTATACATAACACCTCTACAGGGAGGACTGTGGCCAAGATCTACAAGCTGCTACCTTAGCCCCAGCACCCACTGTGATGGGTCTGAGGACATCATTCCTCGCCCATTCTGATGTCGTTCCACTGCATGACAAGAAGCAGCCACTCCAGCCCCAGGACCCACCATCAGGATCCTGGGGCCAAGTTACAGGCAGGGAGGGCTGTGGCCAAGATTTACAAGCTGCCACTCTAGCCACAGCACCCACCGTGATGGGTCTGGAGACATCATTCCTTGCACAGAGAACCAATCTTCAACTACATCAAGAAGCAGTCACCCGCCATCAGGGTCCTGGGCCAAGTTACAGGCAGGGAGGGCTGTGGTCAAGATCTACAAGCTGCCACCTTAGCCCCGGGTCCCTCCAGAATGTTCTGTTTGCCTACATTACTCATCCAGATCTTAAACATCCCTATCCTCGGAGTTCTTCATTACTTCATTGTCATCTTCATAACTTAGATATACTGTCATTTTCTGGAAGATGTTGCTATTTGCTCTGAGTTTGAGCTAAAATGGTGGTGCACCCATTGAATATTGCACATCCTACCCCTCTCCAATCCCTCCCTGGTCATCATTGAGCAGTTTTACCACAAGTCCACAACATGATTTTTTGGCAGTCTGTATCCTAAGTGGTCAGTGAGACAAACGGGGTAAGTGTTTGGGTTTTTGGAAGCTTGGATGTTGGTTTTGTCCTACTCTAAAGAACAGATATATTTAATTAGGCTTTCAGATTCAAATAGTATTAAAAATCTAGGTTGCTAATGTGAGTAAAGTGGTTTGCCTTGCCTACAGTAAGTCACTGTCAGCAACCTCAGTTCCATTATATCTGTAAAATGGGAAAGAGTGTGTGCCTCCCTCCCTTTCTTTATTTTACATCTTATTGTGAATCTGCAACTGAACTGAAAGGAAGCTGCCACTATAACTTCCAACTTGCTAAGAGCCCCTCAGTCAATGACAACATTAAAATAAAAAACAGTAATATAACTGTGGAGAACAGACTTGCTGGAAAATGTATCACGTCACCGGGTAGTCTCCCAAAAAGGGTTGTTGAAGGAAAATTATGGAGAACAATAGCAAATGTCTTTTTATATCTACATGATGGGGGGAAAATACTCAGTTTGTTGGCTAGTGTTTTTCTTCCTCTGACGGGTCTCTGGCCGGGGACGGTACTAGCAGTTCTTTTATAGACCTAAATTGGGCATATATCCAGAAGCTAGGTAAGGGTCTGAATCTGCATGCTTCCATTTAAACTTCTCCATTGCTGCCACAGAAACCTACTTAATTAATTGCGCTTGTCCAGCCCACAGTGTGCATGGTCCCTAAGATATTCGTTGGGTTCGTTGACAGCGCTCTTTAATCTGCCAGCAGTTGACATGATCCCCCTGGCTCCACTGAGCCATTTAACATTGTCTTCATCTTGCTACAGTGAGGGCAACGTGGCCACCACACACACAGACGTGTCAGTATCATCAGGGGAGCGGTGCCACATCCCCTTTCAACACTGTTGCTAAGATGGAGCACTTGCTGATAATTGGTAGGTACTATCCAATCAATTACTCTGCTCTAATACTACTGGTTACAGTGGGAAAGGTAGTCATAATAATCCCCCAATGCACAATGCGATTATGTGCTTCTCTTTAATTTTAAATAATTTTTTCCTTTAGCTGAGGCCCTTTGGAGGTGTGCTGTATACACCGTTGAGAGACTGGGCAACATAGCCATGGTAATTCGTGGACTTGGGGGCATACAGGACAGAATGGGTAAGTAGCATAGCTGTGATCACTGAATGGTCACGTGATGGACTGACAGGTAAGTGTTATCTGTTTCAATAACTCGCTCCCTTTTGTCTTGCACTCTCAAGGAGAACGTCTGGAGCGCTATCATGAAGCCCGCAGACAGGAGGCTCTCCAGATGAGGGAGATGTTGGTCAAAGTTCTTGACCGACTGGATCGGAGATTGGAGGATGGAGAGGGACCAGGAGGACCACTGAAGGAGTGGGTGGGAAGGAAGAGGTCATCCTCATCCCAGATTAGAGTTTTCTCCCTTTTCAAACCTCCTTTAAGTTATTTCTGTTTCAAAAGAAGAATAATGTTAACGTTTCCATTTTTTTTAGTTTGTAAAAAAATAATAATTAATATTATTGAAATATTGCTTTATATGTGAATCTTTCATTCCTTTTCAAATTAATATTGATATTTCTGTTTTTACATGAAAGGTTAACTTATTTTTTTTTTATATTTGCTTTTACAATACATAAATAACGCAGTATTTTTTTATATGGCCATTGTAAATAGTTTTGTAATTACAACATTTAAAATACCCAAAAACATTAAAAAATATTTTTTTTATGTGAAGCTGTCCAAGTTTTTATTGATTCCTTCCTTAGGATGCTTGATGGGCTTACAGACACAGGATGATTTCAGACATTACGCGGTCCCGATTCACCACAGTGGATTCCCAGTGGTGGCGAGCCGCCCAACCACCCCCCGTGGTCAAAGAAGGCCCAGAACAGACGTGACGGGACCAGGACCATGTCAGGGAACTGGGCTGTCAGATCATGTGCCGGGGCAGCGCAACAGACCTGACGCCAATCCCTGGGCATGGTCAAAACACCCAGAAAGCACCGGGGAGGGCCAGGAATTAGACATGGCCGAAAGAGGGCAAACAAAGCCAAAAGCGCTCACAGGGAACACCCCCAAAAGGGAGGGGGAAGAGGAAGAAGAGCCACCGGGGCAGCGCACACAACAAGCACAGGGAAAATGAGGTCACAGTGGAACACACAGCACACACACACGCCCAGGCGCACACACCCGCATACGGGAAAGGAAGGGAAGGGGGGCACGGCGGAACAGACAACACAAAAAGCACAATGGGCACAGGGGAGAGAGAAGGGGGTGGGGACAGGGAGGGGGTGGCCCAGGGGACAGGGCAGGACAAGGGGAATGGCAAACCGAACCCCCACAACAGCACAGCCCGCACGGGCACCCCCCACAACAACACAGGCAGTCCCAGAATGGGGGGCACCCCAGGAGCACTGCACAGTCACAGGGGAAGGCCACACAGACTAGGGAATGGCCTGGGAATGGTCCAGGAGGCAGCCAGGGATACCACACGATGGCTAAGGCACAATGGATGGCAAGGAGGCAAAATGGAGATGAGGAGCAGGGCAGCCGGTCCAGCACACACCCCAGGAGGGTGCCTGGAGCCCCAGTCCGGGGGCCTCGGAACCCCACTGTCACACAGACACCCAGGGTGGGGAGGCACAGGAGGGAGTGAAGCTGGAGCATGAAGGACAGCAGCTCCTGGGCCGCCAGAGGCCGGCACACAGTTCAGGACACAGCTGGAGGAGAAGGCAGTCCCAGAGGGGTAAACCTGTTACAGAGGCAGACAGGGGGCCCCCACAGATGGGGCCCAGAGCCACAGGCAGTGGCAGCAGAACCCCAAGAAACAGCCAGCACAGCAGCAATCCAGGAACATCAGGGAGGGAAGGGGAAGCGACCTATGGTGCCAGGGTGGAGGCAGGAGCGCACACCAGGGCCAGTATCCAGGGGCCGGAAGGCATGGGGGGTGGCTCACAGCCAGATGCAGGGGCCCATTAAGGGGCCTGGGACCGGGTGGCCTGCCAGGTGCACAAAGTGCGGCCACTGAAGCATGCCCCGACAGAAGCCCAAATCAGACATGTGGTGGGCAACCAGGCAGTAAACCTATAAGAGATCTTGGGTGGAGAGCCCCACCTGCACATCGAATCTGGACCACATACCAGCCAGCACTACCACCTCCACATCAGAGGGCTCTGACAAGCCATAGTCCACAGGTGGGAGCCACGGAAGGTTACCCAGCTCCAACAGGCGGTGATAGATCGCCCCACAGGACCGCTGGTAACCTTGGGCCCTGTGAATACAGCCAAAGAAGGACACTGTCACGCCGCGGTCCCATGGTGTGCCTCAGTGGCACAGACGGTGGGGGAATCCCTGGAGGGCTCGGGAAAAGAAGACGGTGGTCCCCTCAGCCATAGGGCAAGGCTAGACCTCGCGTCGGCAGGACGCTTCCCCAGCAACAAAACAGGTCCCTCCCCCTTCACAGCCAGGAACCTCCGGGATGGGAATCTCAACCCTGCCCCGACGCAGTGCACGCCTAGCAGCAGAGCGCGCTCGGTGCAAGGCGGGGCCTTAATTAATACACAAGGGCTGACACCTGAAGGGTTCATGAGAGGCATAAAGCTGCCGGCGGAACAGTAGTTCCCCGCCGGTAATCGAGAGACTGGCCCTTGCTCCTGCGTTGGTGAAAGCTAAGTGTTTGTAGTGGAGATTGCTGCTGATTGTATTCTGTGTCTGTGTACCCTGCCTTGCTATACTCCATCCCCCTTTTGATTCCGTGCATAAAAGTAGTGAGATTGAACCTCCAGCACCCCCTTCCCTTTCCCCTCCTACTGGCCCCTGGTTTGGTGAATTGTTGTCCGCGTCTTTCCCCTCCAACCCCCCCCGCCCCCCCTTCCCAGTAGTGTGAGCGTCCTTTCCTCCCTCCTCGCCCCAGTATCCCTAGCCCCTTCTTTCCTCCCCCCATATTCCTCCCACTCCCCGGTCCCCTTTCTCCTGTTCCCCCTTCAATTAGATTCCTGCACTGTGCCTCACCGTGGTGCCTGGGCGTGCATGGTGGCAAACAGCTGTTGTTCCCCTCCCTTGCTTGTTCTCCCTATTCCTTCTGCGAGTGGCACATTCTCTCCGCCCCTATGATGAAATGGGTTGCCTCCTGTTAAAGTAGGAAAGCCCACCCAACAACCTGAGGGGATTACCAATAACCCAGTGTGTCCACGGAGAGACGGCCACAGGCAGCACCCTTTCTGGAATCCCCTATCTACCCCCCCCTCCTTAACAGAATTACCGGCACATAAACTCCCCCCCCCCCTTTCTTTTCCCTATGGAACCCCAGGACCCTGCCCAACAAATCCAGGACCTCCTTCGGGCCATCCAGGGTCTGACTCTGGAGGTTCAGGATCTTAAGGAACAGAATCAGGCCCTTCGAACACAGAACCAGATGTTACAGGGAATGGTGGGTGCAGTCGGAGGGGTGGGCGAAGAGTTTCACCCGGTTCCCTCCTTCGCCCCACAACCTCTTGGCCCAGGACCCCTAGCCCCCGTTCCTAGAGAACCCAAGGCCCCACGCCCTGATAAATTTTATGGGGACCGACGAGCATGCCAGGGGTTTTTGGCCTTATGCAACTTAACCTTTCAGACCCAACCCTTCACCTACCAGACTGATCAAATAAAGGTAGCCTTTATTATTGGGTTGCTGGGAGGAATGGCCCTTGATTGGTTCACCCCCCTCCTAGCGGCAAATGATGCCCTTCTACGAAATTATGATGAGTTTGTCAAACAATTTAAGTACCTGTTTGACTACCCCCACCGGATAAGAGACGCAGAACAGGCTATACTGCATCTAAAACAAGGGAAATCCTCCCTTCTGGATTACGTAACCCGGTTCCGGTTCTTGTCCTTTGATTTAAAGTGGAGCGATGCAGCCCTGCGAGCCTTGTTTCGCCAAGGCCTCGCTGATGAGATGAGATTAAGGACCAATTGGCAGGGGCAGCAACTACCCCTGCCACCTTAGAGGAGTTGGTCACCTTAGTGATTCATATTGATGACCGGCTGGGAGAAAGAAGAAGAGAAAGGCAACGCGAACAAGGCAAGGGGGTCTTTCCCAGAAATATCCAGATTCCCGTGGTGAACCCCCCAGGCCCACCAGCAGAGGGAGGAATGGAACCAATGCAGATTGGGGCGGTTCGGGGTCCGTTAAGCCTCACTGAAAAGGAAAGACGACACCTCCTCCACCTTTGTTTTTATTGCGGGGCCAACACTCACTTTTCCAGGGAATGCCCAGTGAAACCCAGCTGCCTGCCAGGACTGGGAAATGCCAACAGCCGGGAAGGACAGGGGGCCTCCCGGTAATCTCCATATTCCCCAAAGACCCTGGGGCATTTGGACCCCCACATCCTGGCATTTACTCATCCCCATGACGATCCAAGTTGGTCCCTCTACCTCCAAGATCGTTCATACCCTCATAGACTCCGGGGCTTCCTGCAATTTTATGGAACTAACCCTCGCCCGCAACCAAGGGATCCCTGTCCAGCAATGCAACCACATAGAATGGGTGCAAACCATCGATGGATCACCTATCTCTTCTGGCCCAGTGCTTCAATGCACCCCTCCGTTACCATGTTCCATTGGAAGACATCAAGAGAACTTACACTTTGACCTGATCACCTCCCCACTGTTTCCTGTGGTGTTGGGCTTCCCATGGCTACACCAGCACAACCCTACTATTGACTGGGTAAGCCGAAGGTTACAATTTGAATCTCCACAGTGTCAGCAGGGTTGTATACGTCCAGTACCAGGAACTCTGGGGGCTACTGAAATCCATCCCTGTGACGGGACCTCAAAATTACCACCGGTCTATAGGGACCTTGAAGGGTTTTTTAACAAACAGGAAGCTGACACCCTTCCCCCCCACCATCCCTATGATTGCCCCATCGAATTACTCCCTGGAATAGAGCCCCCGTATGGCCGCATAAACAATCTGACCCCTGGGGAAACTGAGACCCTCCGATTATATATTAAAGAAAACCTCGACAAAGGCTTCATTAGACATTCCTCATCCCCGGCCGGGGCCCCCCTCTTTTTCGTCCCCAAGAAGGAGGGCGATCTTCGCCCATGTATCGATTACCGTGGCCTTAACAGTATCACCATCAAAAACCGCTACCCCCTTCCCCTTATTCCAGAACTTTTAGGAAAACTCCAAGGGGCCACAATTTTTACCAAACTTGACCTTCGAGGAGCGTATAACTTAGTTCAAATCAAGGAAGGAGATGAATGGAAGACAGCATTCCGAACACGTTTTGGCCATTTTGAATATTTGGTAATGCCCTACGGACTGGTAAATGAACCAGCAACGTTCCAGAATTTTATCAATGATATCTTTCAGGATCTTCTTGACGAATTCCTTGTAGTATACTTGGACGATATTCTAATTTTTTCTTCCTCTCTTCCCGAACATGTGAAACATGCTCGAATCGTACTTTCCAGGTTACGAACTCACCAATTATATTGTAAATTTGAAAAATGTTTGTTCAATGCAACCATTGTCCCCTTTTGGGGGTTCCTTGTATTCGCTACAGGAATCCAAATGGACCCTAGCAAGGTTTCTGCAATTCATCGTTGGCCCGCTCCCTCTTCAGTCAAGGCATTGCAGCACTTTTTGGGCAGTACTAATTACTACCGCCAGTACATTGATAACTATGCGCAAAAGACAGTCTTGCTGACACAATTACTGAAGAAGGGAGCGATTTATCATTGGTCAGCTCAGCACCAACAAGCCTTCTTACAACTAAAAAAGGTGTTTCTTTGGGCACCATTACTCCAACACCCGGATATAACCAAGCCCTTCATCATTGAAGCGGATGCTTCAGACCGAGCCTTAGGGGCAGTTCTCAGCCAAGCCATTAAAGGCCAGAAACAACGACTACCTTGTGCCTATTACTCGCGACAACTGTCCCCTGCAGAGAGAAACTATACCATCTTGGATAAAGAACTCCTGGCCATTAAGGCCGCATTTGAAACCTGGCGTCACTTCCTGGAAGGGGGCCCACAACCCATTTTAGTTCTAACCAATCACAAGAACTTAATTTACCTTCAGACAGCACGAATTACAAATGGATGGCATGCTCACTGGGCACTTTTCTTTTCTCACTTTCACTTTAAAATTCAGTACTTCCCCGGGTCAGAGAATACAATGGCAGATGTGCTATCGTGGTTGGATGAAACCAAAGACACAACTCCTTCTTGCCCGGAACCAGTTATTTCCCCAAACATCTTTGCAGCCACCTTCCCCTCCCCGCAAGACATCCAAAAAGAAAGTCCTCAGTTAGCCACTCTACAGGGCTATACACGTACCAATGGTCTTTATTACCATAAAGAATTAGTAGTAATTCCCCCCAAATATCGACCACAGGTCCTGTGGGCACACCATGATTCCCCATTAGCGGGACACCCAGGGTATCAACGAACCCTTTGATTTGTCCAGCGAAACTTTTGGTGGTCCGGAATCCGTAAGGATGTCGAAAGGTACGTCCAGGGTTGTTCCATATGCGCACGGACCAAGGTCCCACGCCAACTTCCCGTAGGGTTACTACAGTTGAACCCCACTCCTAAAGGGCCATGGCAACGAATCACAATGGATTTTATTGTGGGGTTACCCGCCTCCAACCACCAGCCTGCCATCCTGGTTATAATAGATTATTTCACGAAGATGGGGCATTTTATTGCATGGCCCAGACTTCTAACCGCCAAGACCACCGCAGAATACCTATTAAAAGAGATTGTCCGCCTCCACGGTCTCCCTACAGAAATCATTTCGGATAGGGGCCCCCAGTTTACCTCCAAGTTTTGGAAAGCCCTTTGTACCCTCTTAGGTATCAAGGTTCGATTAACTACGGCATACCATCCCCAAGCAAATGGACAGGTGGAATGAACAAATCAACACATCGAACAATACCTTCGGTGTTTTTGCAACTATTTACAAGATAACTGGACAGAGCATCTTGCCCTTGCTGAATTTACTTATAATAATGGACCAAATACCTCCTTAGGGGACTCACCTTTTTTAATTTCCTATGGATATCATCCTGCATTAGGACTGCCTACCAAACCCCTGACAACCGTCCCAGCCGCAGGAGCCATAGTACAACAGATCCGGCAGATCCAGAAACAGGCCCAACAATGTCTCCAGAAGTCCCGCCAGCAATATAAAGCCATGGCAGAGAGGCGTAGGAAACCAGTGCCTAGGTTTCAAAGAGGAGACCTTGTATGGATCAGAAGGAAAAATTACCTCTCCCTTCTACCATCTTCGAAATTAGATGATGCTTATATGGGGCCCTACCCCATCCGCCGATGGTTGAATGAGGTCACCTACATGGTGGGACTTCCTCCCCATCTTCGTATCCATCCCTCATTCCATGTCTCCCTGTTAAAGAAAGCGGTTTCCCCCTCTTTACCCCCGTCAACAACCCCCGCCTCCACCGCCGGTCTTACTTCAGGGGATCCCAGAGTATGAGGTCCACGCCATCCTAGACTCTCGCTATATTGACCTGTGTCAATTTAGTGGACTGGAAGCATTATGGGGTCTCAGAATGCTCCTGGGAACCCGCTGCCAATATTCATGCCCCCCCTCTTGTTCTCGCCTTCCACCGCCGCCACCCCTCCCGCCCAGGACTTCACACCCTAGTGAGGGGTGGGGTGGGCGCTGGATGGGGGGGTACTGTCATGCCGCAGTCCCGTGGCATGCCTCAGTGGCACAGGTGGTGGGGGAATCCCTGGAGGGCTCAGGAGAAGAAGACGGCGGTCCCCTCAGCCATAGGGCAAGGCTAGCCCTCGCGTCGGCAGGACGCTTCCCCAGCAACAAGACAGGCCCCTCCCCCTTCACAGCCAGGAACCTCCTGGACAGGAATCTCAACCCTTCCCCGATGCAGTGCACGCCTAGCAGCAGAGCGCGCTCGGCGCGGGGCGGGGCCTTAATTAATACACAAGGGCTGACACCTGAAGGGCTCATGAGAGGCATAAAGCTGCCGGCGGAACAGTAGTTCCTCGCCGGTAATCGAGAGACTGGCCCTTGCTCCTGCATTGGTGAAAGCTAAGTGTTTGTAGTGGAGATTGCTGCTGATTGTATTCTGTGTCTGTATACCCTGCCTTGCTATACTCCATCCCCCTTTTGATTCCGTGCATAAAAGTAGTGAGATTGAACCTCCAGCACCCCCTTCCCTTTCCCCTCCTACTGGCCCCTGGTTTGGTGAATTGTTGTCCGCGTCTTTCCCCTCCAACACCCCCCCGCCCCCGCCTTCCCAGTAGTGTGAGAGTCCTTTCCTCCCTCCTCGCCCCAGTATCCCTAGCCCCTTCGTTCCTCCCCCCATATCCCTCCCACGCCCCGGTCCCCTTTCCCCTGTTTCCCCTTCAATTAGATTCCTGCACTGTGCCTCACCGTGGTGCCCGGGCGTGCGTAGTGGCAAATGGCTGTTGTTCCCCTCCCTTGCTTATTCTCCCTATTCCTTCTGCGAGTGGCACATTCTCTCCGCCCCTATGATGAAATGGGTTGCCTCCTGTTAAAGTAGGAAAGCCCACCCAACAACCTGAGGGGATTACCAATAACCCAGTGTGTCCACGGAGAGACGGCCACAGGCAGCACCCTTTCTGGAAACCCCTATCTACCCCCCC
>QEPC01014906.1:890105-960342 GCA_003113815.1 Sphenodon punctatus
AAATGTAATTTTAAAAATCTAATATTATCTATCTATCTACACTAAATCTATCTGCTATAACTATTCTAACTGCTGTCAACTATTAACTAAATGGATTATCTATCACAAAGGCCTACTCTTACAAACACTAAAACTAAACACTAAATGCTGTATCTCTCTATCACTAAGCTAACTCTACTCCTAACTGTCTATCTCGAATCTATCAATCTCTCTCTCTATATATATACGTATGTGATGGGGGGGGGGGGAATCACAAACAACACAAGGAGGGGTACAAAACTGAAATGAAACCTAAATCAATCTAATAATCCTACTCTAAATGAATAAAAAAAAACAGGGGAAGGGAAGGGAATCAGAGATGGAATATGGGAGAGGAAAAGGATTCAATGGAGTGGGGAGGGAGGGAGGAAGATTGAGCACAGGGAACAACACAGGGAGGGATAAAACCAAAAAAATGACAACTAAATCTATCTAAGGTAAACTAAATAAATGGAGGTAGATGGGTTGGATGGGTGAAATAGGAGGAGAATTAATGGATTGAGAACAAAAACTGCTGGGAGAGAAGGAGCCTTCTGAAACGCCTGCTGTTCAAGAACAGTGACTAGCTAAGAAGGTATTGGGAAGGGGGGAGGCAGACAGTTTTGTTTCTTGCTGCGCCTGCCTCACCGCAAGCCCCGTTGGCTCCATGCAGCCTAGCCCGTGGCCAATCGCAGACTTCCAAGCCAGTGGTCTGAGGCGAAAAGAGATGGTGATTCGGCACTGGCTGCTAGTCCAAGTCCCCTCCACCCCCGGTGCCTGGAAGTCTGCTCCTAGCTGAGTCAGATGACTTCCCCCTCCCTGCTACTTTTGGCCTTCCAGTGACCTGACAACAACAGAATGACAGTAGACCACGTTTTAGCCACCCGAACACAACCGAACCTGATCCGAACTGACCGAACTGTTCGGCCATTTCGCCGTTCGGTGTTCCATTTTTTCGGTATGTTGGCCATCTCACAGTTGGTGTTCAGTTCTGTTTGGTATGTTCGTGTTCGTGTTCACGTTCAGTAGTCCGAACAGGCCGAGTTCTGGCCGAACACCGAACTGCCAAACCGTGTTCGCCCATCCCTAATGGTTAAAGGGTGGTTAATGTCATGTCTGTTTTCACCCTCTCTGACCTTTTTGCATGAGTTAGATATTGTCAGTTTCCTGTAAGATCTTGCTATGAGATAAAAATGCTGGTCTCCATAATTCATCTCTTTAGTCCCCTCCCCATATCATGTCCCCTGCCCTCACGGTGCTCCTTGACCATGACAGTTACACAACATGAGTTTTGTGTAGCCTGTATACCTTTGTTGTTGTTTATTAATGTATTACTTAATATATACTATTTATTATTTATTGGATGGTTCTTGAATGAGGACTGGCTGCATGGTTTAGATAAGAAGCTGGATCTGTGTGGTTAAACTGGGATACAGTAGCAACATACATTATAAAATACAAAAATAATACTATGATCTCCCTTACATTGTGTTACATTGATCTCCCTTATATTCACAGTGTTACATTGTGAATTGTGATGCATTGTTACATTGTGAAATTTACATTGTGAATATGGGTGGGTGTCCCAGTGGGTCAGTCAGGTCATGTGCAGGGCTGGGCAGGACAGATGGGGGGTAGGCATTGAGCATGGGGGCAGGTAAGGTGGAGTTAATTCTGGGGTCAGGAAGGTGGTGGCATGTAAGGACAGGTGGAGGCTGGACAGTCAGTGATGGCATCGGCGAGTGAGCGTAATGCCCCCAGGGCACCAGATGGTCCAGGATATGGCCACACGGTGGAATTCGACCTTCCTGATGCTCGAGCGGCTTCTTAAGCAGAAAGCCGCCTTGCATCAGGTGCAACTGAAGACAGACTGCTGGGCAGTGGAAGGGTTTAATGGGGTGGAATGAGAGCTCCTGGCTCAAACGGTCTTCGTCCTGAGACCATTCCTGGCCATAACGGAGACCGTGAGTAGCTCCACCATCACCCTCAGACAGGTGACCCCTCTGGTCCATAGTTTCTGCAGAAGTCTGGATGAGATTCTCGGGGGGCAGATTGGCGCCCTGCGGACAGGAAGCTGACTGATGAGGCGCTTGAAATGGTGCGGAATCTGTTGTCAGGGCTGGAGGTGCCTTTTGACATGCTCCTGCAGTGGGAGGAATATGTCCTGGCAACAGTGCTGGACCCCAGGATCAAGGGCCAGACAGTGCTCTATGCCTTTCGGAAAGATGCACTGGTGGAGAGGGTCCAGCAGGCAGAGAAGGCTATGCAGTAGGACACCCCTGAAGATGGTGGGAGTGGGAGAAGCCACCCCTCTCAGCCAGGCGGGTCTATCACTGCCCCCAGCCCTATCGGTAGCAGCAGCACTGCCAGCAGCAGCAGCAGCACCCCTGTTGCCAGCAGCAGCAGTGCCTACGTTCAGGTCACTCTGGAGAGCATCGGGTCCCCCACAACAATAGGACAAGCAGCATGGCTGAGGGCAGTGGTGGAGGTGGTTACCAGGCAGAGCAGCCATGGAGACCTACGTGGAGGAGGAGCGATCCATTGATCCGGGCAGCGATACCTTGGCCTACTGGGCCAGCAAGGCCAATGTGTGGCCGTCCCTGTCGAAAGTGGCCACAGGTATCTTTTCCTGCACACCAACCAGTGTCCCCAATAAGCAGCTGTTCTCTATGGTGGGGGACATTTGCTCCCCACACCACCTGAGACTGGGGGCCAAGTTGGTGGAGCAGTTGCTCTTCCTGAAGGTGAACCTTCTACTTCTGGGATTCCCCGAGGTGCCTCTGGACAAGTATTGATGGTGCAGTGTCACACGCCATCCCATGCCATAGGCAGTCATGGGATGAGGCTCCTCCTCCTCAATCTGGGCCAGGGCTACTGCTGCTGTGCTGCTGAGGTGCTATCCCTCCCTCCCAATGCCTGGCGCCTGCCTCTTTCTCTCATACTAGATGGCCTCGGCCACCTTATCAGACTGACCTCATGACATGGGTTGGCATTGGGAAACTGTAAGCTTGCCAGCTGGCCTGTGGCTAGTGGCTACACGATCTCGGCCCACCTATGTGACACTGACTGGCTCTCGCTCTCTCACGCTGCACAGTCCTTGATAGCCTATCTGAGTGCCCTGCAACCAATGTCCCAGCCTGCCTCTCATGCCATGCTGCCTGTCTGCCTGCCCAGGTTGACGCCAAGCCAAACCATGCCTCAGTCTGCCTTCTTACCTCCCATGCCAAGGTCCCTGTCTGCCCACCCAGGTTGCCTACCTCACAGCCTGCCGAAGCCCACCTGCCCAACTGCCTCTCATGCCACGCTGCCTGCCTGCCTGCCCGCCCAGGTTGCCAAGCTCAAACCCTGCCTCAGTCTGCCTGACTGCCGTTCATGCCATGCCACCTGCCTGCCTGCCCTGACAACCAGTGTCTGCTGATGCTAGTGCCAGTGACCCCCAGGCCTATATGCTGTCTGTGTCAAGCGTTCTGTACACCGGTAACCCATGTCTGCTGCTGCTGCCAATGACCCCCAGGCCTTTATGCTGTCTGTGTCAAGGGTTCTGTATCTTGGCAACCCACTGTCTGCTGCTTCCAATGGCCCCCAGACCTATATGCCATCTGTGCCAAGGCTTCTGTACCATGGCAACCAATGTCTGCTGCTGCTAGTGCCAATGGCCCCCAGGCCTATATGCCACCTGTGTCAAGAGTTCTGTACCCTGACAACCAATCTCTGCTGCTGGTTCCAGTGGCCCCCAGGCCAAGCCTATATGAAATCTGTGCCAAGGGTTCTTTACCCTGGCAACCAATCTCTGCTGCTGCTAGTGCCAATGGCCCCCAGGCCTATATACTGTCTGTGCCAAGGGTTCTGTACCCTGGAAACCAATGTCTGCTGCTGCTAGTGCCAATGGCCCCCAGGCCTATATGCTGTCTGTGCCAAGGGTTCTGTACCCTGGCAACTAATTTCTGCTTCTGCCAATGGCCTCCATGCCTATATGCTGTTTTGCCAAGGGTTCTGTACCCCGGCAACCCACTGTCTGCTGCTGCCAATGACCCCCAGGCCTATAAGCTATCTGTGCCAAGGGTTCTGTACTCCAGGTTGCCACCTGTCACCTGGGGGGGTCGTCAGCGGGGTCCTCGCTCATTCACACCTCACTCGCTCGTTGCCCACGGTCACCCCACACAGGGTTAGGAACACTCGTGGACTAATGCCCGTCAGGATAGAAGTGTGGCCATTACCTCCGATGAAGGAGAACAGGCCTCTATCATCATAGGGCGCCACTGAGTGGGGTTCCAAGGCCAGCCCCCCACAGGAGAAGGGACACGGGACTTGCAGGCAAGAGGAAGGGTCCACAGGCATGACATGCAGGCAGGACTCATCCCTTTTCCAAAACCAGACAGGGCGGGGGAAGGGCACAGGCAGGACTCTCTCACACACACAACAGTTCACCTTTCACGCACACCACACTTACCAGGAGGAACAAGGGAAGGTTCACTCAGGCTCTCGGGGCTCACACGCTCTCCACAATTCACTCTCAGTCTCATACGCTCGTTTACTCTCCACAAGGTTTATCGGCCTGTTTCCCAATCACCAGCGCCGACTGTCTGGCGGCGCTGGCTTAAGACCCTAAGGCCCCGCCCCCGTGCGTGCGCGCAATTGCTCAGAGCAGCGCACCAGGGGCGGGGGCAGCCCTACGCTCGGCACATGACAAGGGGGTGTGGTTTCTCACCCTGGGACGCGCGCTGGACGTGCGTGCGTCCCCAGGGGCGGGGCCTGGTTTGCCGGGGAAAGCGGGGCCTGTCCTGAAGGGCCCGACAGCTGGCCCTGTCTAGCGGGCACTCCCTTAGGGCATGGTTGCGGCGTCCTCCTCCCACGTGTACCTCCCGCCTGTCCCCGAGCCCTAACACCACCAAGCTCAGGTCAAACAAAGCTCATAACAATAACACAACAAATATAACTTGTATTAACAAAACAACAACAACAACATTATATAAAAAAAACCAAATATTTTAAACTAGAAAGGAAACTTATCTACGTACTCAGTCCTTGGGCCTGTCCCCCGGAAGTTGGGGGAATGGCAAAAGGGGCACACGGGACCTAGGGGCAGGGGGCATCACACCTGCTGGCATTTGGTAGCTGTGTGCGATGGCAAAGTCCACAGCCCCTGCCATAACCTCCTGCCACTTGGAGACTGACTGGTGGAACAGTTCCAGCTCAGGCATCTCTGTGGAGACATACTTGGAGATGTAGTGCGAGTATGCCTCCACCTTCTACTCATGTACGTTGACCTCCTGGAACTGTTCCACCAGTCTGTTCTCCATGGTGGCTGCTTTCTGCTGTAGGGCAGCCACAATGTCCTGGGTGGGCCTCTCCACCTCTGCCCAAAAGACCATTGCTGCTGCAGACACCTGGGTGGACTCCACATTGGAGCTGGAGGAGGGGAAAGGGCTTAAATGGCATCACTTCTGGCATGCCTTCCCCCCTTCTTCTAGTGCTGGTGCTCCATGGCCATGCCAGAGTCCTGCCGCCTAGCCACCATCTGCCTGTGGATCTTTTCAATATGGGTGATTAGCCCCGATGTGGTCCCCTCTCTCTGCCTCCTGAATCTTTTTGGGCAGATTTAAAGATCATAAAAGGTCTCTGTACTTCTCTGTGATGGAGAATTATGCTATTTTATAGTGATGTATTGTTTTGTCTTTTACTATGTTACAATGGTCTGTGACCACGTAATAATAAAGTTACTTACTTACAAGATCATAAAAAGATAGGAACATAAGAAGTGCCATACTATGTCAGACCAATTGTCTGTGTCAAGCCCTGCCTGCATTCTGTCTCCACAGGTGGGTGGGTGGCCAATCTCTCTATGCAGGGGACTTCCATTCCTACCAGGTCATAGGTAAATCCATTCCCTTTTGTTCCAGCTGCCATGCCTTACCTTGCAGATGACGTATTTTTTGTGCTTCTCAAACCACCTCCAGACATTGAACCTTGTTTGCCCACTGTGTGGGGGTGGCACTGATGACCTCTGCCTCGTTGTCCTGAGCGGGGTGGCACCAACATCGGCATCCAATTCCTCTCTGAAACAGGAACACATAAACAACACCTAAGTAATATCATGCATTTATGATTATGCCTCTAGTCCTCCCTCCTTGGGGTGCAAGGGATGGCAATGGGAGATGGTGACCGTGGCTGGCATGTGAAAATCTTGCCCTTATTTGGGTGCTATGGATGGCAACTAGAAAGACCTATGGTGGCACGTGCAAATCCTGCCCTACTTGGGGTGCTGGGGATGCTAGGGATGGAAAATGGAGTGACCCTGGCTGGCATATGCAAATCCTGCCCTTATTTGGGGATGCTAGGTAGGGATGGCAACAAGAAAGTGGAGACCCTTGCTGGAGATGGCTGGCAGGCACATGTTTTGTTGGGGGTGCTGCACATGCTCGTGCCTGACTGCTGGAAGAGTCACCCATACTACAGTACCCTCTCTCTCTGTGGCAGACATCTGCTGCCACACGCTGATGCCCACTGATTGTGCCTGACTGATGCCCATTACCCACGCACCCACCCGCATGCCAGTGAGCTCGGTCTAACAGATAGAGCCTTTCTTGTCCTCAAAGTAAAAAAAAAGTTTACAAATCTGGCAACACCTTCTGTGCCCGCTTGCTCATCCACCACCGGCTCCAAGACCACCACCACTGAAGGTCCAGGGGCTGGGGTAGCAACCTCTTCCTTCTCATTCTCAACCACCGGCTACGTGAGCATCGCTTTGATCGCTGGAGTTTAATTAGGACAACAGTCTCCTTCATTTTTTTTTTAAATAACAGACACTCCAACAGTCACCCACCAACCAGCCAAAACAACACAGCCAAACCAAACACATAAACAGCCAAAACACACGAAGCAAACAGACAGACAGCCACACACACTCTCCCCACACAAGCTCCACACGCACTCAAATTTCTGGTTATCAGCACAATCATGGGATCTTGCGATACCCTTTTCCGAATGCCTGAACTGAACCGAACAGCCGAACCTGAACTCAGTGACCGAACCAAATAACCAAACCGAACGACCGGACTGAACCAGACCAAACCTGAACCGCAATCTGTTTGCACATCTCTACAGGATGTCCTAGATTTGGGAGGGGAGGGGGCACCTTTCCCGGGAGCCCTATTGGGGGTGCACATCGGGCCCACCCTATTGACAGATCAGAAAGTGCAGGTACAAGAGTTGATACTGGAATAAAGCCAGGTGCTCACAGAGAACCCGGGATGTACCCCGTTAGTCTTACATGATATAATCACTGAGCCCTGCAAGGTCATGCGGGAACCCTCACCATGGAATTCCCCACACCAGAGGCACATAGTAGAGAAGGAAGTCAAGGAGATGTTGGAACTCAGGATCATAGAGGAATCCCGTAGTCCCTGACGAAGTCAACTGGTGTTGGTGGGGAACCCCGACGGGTCGACACAATTTTGCATTGACTTCAGGAAGGTCAATGCGATATCGAG
Source organism: Sphenodon punctatus (assembly GCA_003113815.1). Classification (NCBI taxonomy): domain Eukaryota; kingdom Metazoa; phylum Chordata; class Lepidosauria; order Sphenodontia; family Sphenodontidae; genus Sphenodon; species Sphenodon punctatus. The sequence continues at coordinate 897,614 of QEPC01014906.1, forward strand.
GTTCGATGCCTATCCCATGCCATGGGTGGGTACCCTATTAGACCGGATAATGTTCCCTGTTAGGCTTTCTGCTCAGCAGCGGAAGAAAGTGCTGGATTAATTGTAGTTTAAATGATGTGTGTATTAATTTTGTTGTTTGTTGTTTACTGTTTTGGTTTGGTTTGTCTTGTTAATTGTTTTTTTTAAGGCGATGGCGAAAGCTTAAAGCCATAATAAAATTTAATTTAATTTAAGGGTACCCTATTAGAAATGGTAGGAAAGGCCAAATACTTGTCAACCCTTGATCTAGCGAAGGGTATTGGCAGGTTCCATTGACAGGGCAAGCTAGGGACAAAACAGCATTTGTGACCCATTTATGGTTATTCCAGTTCGTAAGGAGGCCATTTGGCCTCCATGGAGCCGCTGCTACATTCCAAAGGCTGATGGACAAGATCCTACTCAGGCATGGTGCGTATTCGGCAGATTATATTGATGACATTGTGGTATTCAGTAAAATGTGGGAGGAACACATTGACCACCTCCCCGCAATTGCGCAAGGCCTGACCCACGCCGTGTTGATGGTCAATCCCCAGAAGTGTAAGCTAGGTCTGAGAGAAGTACAATACTTAGGGTACAGAGTGGGGAATGGGTGAATCTGCTCTGTGTGGGAAATGTTGCACACTTTAAGAGATTGGGAATTACCATGAACCAAAGAACAAGTGCAGCAGTTCTTGGGGTTAGTTGGTTATTATCGAAAACACGTTGCACACTTTTCAACGATAGAGGCTCCCCTGACGGAGCTGACACGGAAGAAGCAGCCTAAAATAGTGTAATGGACCACCGGGGGGAGGCAGGCGTTCGATCTCTTAAAAACCTGGCTGTGCCATGCACTCTTCCTTCACAATCCGGATTTTTCCTTACCTTTTGTCCTGTACACTGATGCCTCTAATGTGGGGTTGGGGGCCATGTTAGCACAGGTGTACAGGAGGAGGAACACCCCATAGTGTACATTAGTTAAAAATTGGACAAGAGAGAAAAGGCATATGTCACTATCAAAAAGGAAGCACTGGCCCTGCAATGGACTGTGGGGGCTCTCTGGAACTATCTGTGGGGTGCTCCCTTTCATGTGGTGTCCGATCATGCACCCCTCCAGTGGTTGACCTCCATGAAGGATACTAATACCTGTCTCATGAGGTGGTACATAGCCTTGCAAACTTTCTGTTTTACCATTTCACACAGAGCAGGTTGGCGGCACAGTAATGCCGACTTCTTTTCCTGGCAGGGATCATCCGTTCCATGCGGGGTGCAGGATCGTCCTCACTTTTGTTGATGGGGGTATATGGCCAACAGAGGAACCTCTAGCGGCTGGACGAGGAGCAGCGAGTCAGATTCGGGGAACTGGAGGGAGACATGGCTGGGCGGATGGAGCAGCGATGGAGGTAGGATGGGCGAGGTCGGCCACTACAAGGGCAGAGTGAGCAGGGCCAGGCGGGAGAGCAGGCTGAGCCCAACTTCCCCGACAAGCTGTACCATTCCCACAGCGACCACAATATCGGACGGAGAATCCCGCAGCTATGCCAACTCTGGCAGCCAGAGAACATGAGCCAGGCCCTGGATGGAATGCGACTGCACTGACAGCGTGGAAACCTCACCCCGGCCCAGAAGCAGGGAAGTGACTAGGGGGGAGAGAGAGAGAAGGGGAGAAAGGTCTGGGACTCGGTCCCAGGAAGAGACAAGGGAAACTCAAAGCCATGTGGCGCAACATGGCTTAGGGCACTGGACTCCCCAAGGGAGAGCAAGGACATTGGGGGGGGTGTAGGCTTGGACAGGGGCCCACAGAAGGTGGGGCACAGAGGGGGCTGAGGGCTACTCCTCGGCTCCCTTCCCCACTTCCGGAGAGCAAAGGGGTGCAAGCGCCCCAGCATGCGCATCCCAGGGTACCAGCGGGGTACAAACCTAGTCTACCCACCACAGGAGGACTAAAAGCAGCAGTTTCAATACATTACCCCCCAAAATCTGCCTCCACAAGCATGTGGTGCCTCTTTACCATTGGCCATGCTTATTGATATAGGCACAGGAGTTGTTGCAAAGCAAAGCAGGAATCCCTCCTTTCTAACTCACTGCAGCATGGAAGCGCTATTTTCTTTGAGTGTGCTTTATTTGAGATTTAAAAGTGTTCCTGGGGACTGCTTCTTGTGATAAACTAAGTATTGCTGTGGTGTCTTAGCAGACAGAAAAGTTTTGACTTAATCTGGCACTCTGTCCCTTGAGTTCCTTCTTCTTTGCTTTCTGCCTTATATTGATCATTGTTTCTGTAATGCGTCCAGACCAACAATAGATTAGAAGTGATAAAGAATGAAAGCCCTAGAAAGGGAGCCTTGCCTTTGTATTCATTCCAAATTAGGGATGGGTGAATGCGGTTCGGAAGTTCGGAGTTCGGCCCGAACTCGGCCTGTTCGGACGACCGAACCCGAACCTGAATCTGAATACGAACTGACCGAACTGAACTCAATTCCGAATGTCAAAATGACCCAACAGTTCAGTCAGTTTGGATTGCATCTGGGTGAGTTCGGGTGGCAAAAAAAGGGTCAATGGAATGTCAAACCTGACAGGGAGGAGTAGTCAGCTGAGGAGCAGACTTCCAGGCACCAGGGGTGGAGAGGCTTGCAAGAAACAAAACTATCTGCCTCCCCCCTTCCCAACACCTTCTGAGCTAGTCACTGTTCCTGAACAGCAGGCGTTTCAGAAGGCTCCCTCTCCCAGCATTTCCCAGCTCCCCAATCCATTGCCATCCTCCTCCCATTTCACCCATCCAACCCATCTACCCCCATATTCTCATTTATTTATTTAGCTTAGCTTAGATAGATTTAGTGGTTATTTTTTGTTTTTACCCCTCCCTGTGTTCCCTGTGTTCAATCTTCCTTCCTCCCTCCCCCCTCCATTGAATCCTTTCCCTCTCCCATATATTCCATCCCAGATTCCCTTCCCTTCCCCTGTTTTTTCATTTAGAGTAGGATTATTAGATTGCTTTAAGTTTCATTTCAGTTTTGTACTGAAATGAAACTTAAACCTTAAACTGAAACCTTGTGTTGTTTGTGATTCCCCCCATCCCATATATATAGATAGATAGATAGATAGATAGATAGATAGATAGTAGAGAGTTGTAGGAGTTAGCTTAGTGATAGAGATAGCGTTAGTGATTTAGTTTTAGTGTTTGTAGGAGTAGGTCTGTGTACTTATTAGATAATCCATTTAGTGCATAGCATTTAGAATAGTTAATAGCAGTTAGATTTAGTGTAGATAGAGATATATAATAGTAGATAAAAAATTAAATAAAAAAACGCATATAAAAACAAAAAAAACCAAATAAAAACCAAAAAACCATATAAAACCAAATAAACAACTGAAAAAACCATATAAAAAACAAAAATAAAACCTCATCTAAAAACATTTCCCGAACGGCTGAACCCAAACCGAACGACCGAACCCGAACCCGGTGAACGAACCAAATGGACGAACTGAACGCAGCCGAACCGAACGCAGCCGAACTGAACATCCAAAACCGAACTGCTATCTCTTCATCCATCCCTATTCCAAATTCACTGTTTGTGGTAATATTCGGTCTCATTCCTGCTTGAGGTCTGGCCTGGAAGCAGTGTTTGTGTTTGTTCCTCATGCAGTTTAAATTATTAAATCCTAAAAATGTGCATGCACAGTAATTACTAAGGTAATACTGTCCATGCTCTCCCAGTATTAAGTGGGAGAGGACATATAGGCTACTGGCCTCATTTTTGTGATCTAGCAGTTGGTTTGTTTCATCCTGAAACACCAAAAGACTCTGATTGGGGACACTCCTCGCTTTTTTATTGGTTTTATCCAGGGAAGTGTGCATAACCAACCAATTCTTTGCCAGGTAATTATAAAGGACAGATTTGTCTCTCTGTTTTTTTAAAATAGAAGTAGGAAGGAAGTTTGGGATGTTCTAGAAGGCCTGATTAACTACAGTTTCGCTTGCCATCATGCTAACCAAAATTGTTTGTGTTTTCTTTGAGAATCTTTAGTTGTGTGTATTTAGTTATTTGGGTGCTCTATTACAAGGCATCTTTATAAAGCTAAATGTTGAATGTACTAAATTATCAATCAGAAAAAGGATCCAACAAATTAAGTAAGCTAATTAAAAATAAAACCTGGTTAACAGATAACACAGCCAGCAATATCCTTGAAAAAACCAATAACCTATCGCTATCAATTGCTTTAAAAATTATGTTTGTTTTTGTCTGCTTATTGTTTGTTTGGGGGAAATAAAATATATGCTGCTACAAGAATTTACCCTGCTGTGCAGAGAAAAGTCAGTTAAACACACATGCTTTTAACAAGAACTGACCCCACTTTTGCAGAGCAGAGTTAAGTATTTTTGAAAAACAGCATTTCAGTGATCTGTGCTAGGTTGTAATAAAAGTATCTAAGCTCATTGTAAAAAGGAAGAATGGGACTGCTGCTTTGCAGAAACTGTTGCAGTGTTGTGAAAATTTGTCAGAACTTGTAAGTGAATTGTTTAAGTGAACACAGAAATTACAGAAAACAGTGGAGAGAACGGACTACGTAAGCAGTGGTACAGTGTTCGGCACGGGCAACAGTGTCACCGTCTTTCTAAAGGAAAACCAAATTTGAAGAACCAGGTCTAAAATTAAAACTAAACACTTGGAAGGCACAGACTGCCCTGCCTGTGACCATGAACTATGAAGAGATGGGCAATCAGAAAACCATGTTAAGTAGAGATGTGCGAGCAGATCATGGTTCGGTCATTCATTCATTTGGTTGTTCGGTTCGGGAGCCAAGTTCGAGTTCGGTCGTTCGGTCCGGGGACCGGTTTTGGGTTCGGTTATTCGGTTCGGTGGCATTTGGTTTTGCCGTTTGGAAATCAGTTTTGGTGTCTGTCTAGGTATTGTGTGGTCCCTTGATCGCGTTGGAAACTGGAAACCGCAAATTCAAGTGTGTGCTGAGCTTGTGTGGAGAAAAAGCATGTGTGTCGTGGCTGGCTGGCTGTTTGGTTTTGTTTGGTGTGTTTTGGCAGTGTTGGACTGTGTGTTGGTTTGACTGGTTGGTGAGTTGGTGGGTGTGTTTGTTTAGCTGTTTGTTTGTGTGGGGCACTAAAACAAAAAATGAAAAGGGTGAGGTCTGATAGGACCTCCTGGAAAGCCAAGGTGGTGGAGCCGGTGGAGGAGGAAGAGCCTGAGGTTGCTACCGCTGGACCTTCGGTGTTGGAGGTTGGCTCCTCAGCAGAGGAGCAAGAGCCAGGCATAGGAGGTGCTGCCAGACTTGTAAACTTTATTTTTACTTTGAGGACAAAAAGAATACTATCCTTTAGAGCGAGCTCACTGACGTATGGGTGGGTTGGTGGTGGGCAGTCAGGCACAAACAGTGAGCATCCACTGGTGCCAGCGGATGTCTGCCACAGAGAGAGAGGGTGTGGGGGGCTCTTCCAGCAGTCAGGCATGAGTCGAAGGAAGCACTTATCCAAGCACATACCAGCCATCCCTAGCAACGGTCTTTCGTTGCCATCCCTAGTACCCCGAAGAGGGCAGGATTTCCACGTGTCAGCCAGGGTCTCTCCATTGCCATCCCTCCATAGCACCCAAATAAGGGCAGGATTTGCACGTGCCAGCCAGGGTCTTTTGAATCTGCACATACCAGCCAGGATTACCATCTCCCGTTGCCATCCCTAGCACCCCAAGGAGGGAGGACTAGAGGCATCATCATAAATGCATGATATTACTTAGGTGTTGCTTACTTATTCTAGGAATGGGTGAACAGAACAGAGTTCAGAAATTTTGTTTGGTTCGGTTTGAAATTCGAGTTTGGAAATTTGGTTTGGTTCGGTTTGGTTTAAAATTCAAGTTCGGTTCGGAAGTTCGGTTCGATCAACCAAACAGACCAAGTTCGGTCAAATTCCGAACTTCCAAACCAAGTTCAGCCATTCAAAACCAGGTTTTTTTGGTGTGTGTTGGCACTAGGGATGGGTGAACAGAACGGAGTTTGGAAATTCGGTTCAGTTCAGTTTTAAATTCGAGTTCGATTTGGAAGTTCGGTTCGGTTGACCGAACAGACCAAGTTCTGTCCGAACTCGGAACTTCCAAACCGCGTTCGCCCATCCCTAATGTGTTCCTGTTTCAGAGAGGATGAGGAATCAGATGCCGGTGCTGGTGCCAAGTGCAGGACACAGAGGCGGAGGTCGCCAGTGCCACTGCAAGACAGCGGGCGCACAAGGTCCGATGTCTGGCAGTGGTATGAGAAGCATCACCGTCTGACAGGTAAGGCACGGGGGCTGGAACAACAGGGAATGGATTGCCCTATGACCTGTTAGGAAGTCCCCTGCAGAGATAGATTGGCCACCCACCCACTTGTGGAGACAAAATGCAGGAAGGACTTGACAGACCATTGGCACTTCTTATGTTCAGGAAGGGCTTATGTGCAGGAAGTGCTTGACAGACCATTGGCACTTCTTATGTTCCTATTTTTTTATATTCTTTAGATCTACAGCAAAAGATTTAAAAGGCCCAGCCAGGGGACCACGTTGGGCCTAATCGCCCACGTAGAGGAAGTCCACAGGAAGACGGTGAGACGGCAGGACTCTGGCTTGGCTGTGGAGCATCATTGCCAGAAGAAGGGGGAGAAGGCACGCCTGAAGCAACATCATCAAAGCCCTTCCCCCTCCTCCAGCTCTGCTGAGGAGTCCCTCCAGGAGAAGTGCCTATGTGCAACCTCCCTCCAGGAGTGTGCCTATGTGCCAATGTGACTCTGGAGAAGGTTTTAGAGCAAATTGACAAACTGAATACTAACAAATCACCAGGACCAGATGGTATTCACCCCAGAGTACTGAAGGAACTCAAATATGAAACTGCAGACCTACTGTTAGTAATTTGTAACCTATGGCTAAAATCTGCCACTGTAACTGAGGACTAGAAGGTGGAAAATGTAACCCCGATATTTAAAAAGGGATCCAGAGGTGATCCTGGAAACTAAAGACCAGTAAGCTTGATGTCTGTGCCAGGCAAAATGGTGGAGACTATAATTAAGAAAAAAACTGCTGGGCATGTTGATAAACATGGCTTAATGGGAAAGAGTCAACATGGATTTAGCAAAGGTAAATCATGAGGGTGTAAACAAGCATGTGGACAAGGGAGACCCAGTAGATATAGTGTACTTGGTTTTCCAGAAATAATTCAATAATGTCCCATATAAAAGACTCTTGAGAAAATTAAAAAGTTATGGGATAGGAGGTAATGTCTTACTATGGATCGGTAACTGGTTAAAGCAAAGAGTAGGACTAAATGGTCAGGTTTCACAATGGAGAGATGTAAAAAGTGGTGTGTCCCAAGGAACTGTATTGGAACCAGTGCTGTTTATTAATTAATGATCTGGAAAAGGGCGTTAAGTATAAAGTGATCAAATTTGCAGATGACATCAAGTTATTCAAGGTAGTTAAAACACGAGCAGACTGTGAAGAACTGCAATAGGATCTTATGAGACTGGGTGCCTGGGCATCTAAATGGCAGATGAGATTTAATGTGGACAAATGCAAAGTGATGCACATAGGGGGAAATAATCCAAACTATGGCCTTTTTTACACGGACCCTGCTGTGGCGCCAGTGGGTGGAGATGGGTGGGTGAGCACACCCACCGCACACCCACCAGCACCGAGCAGGGAGACGTGTACATGGACACTGCCATGGGGGGTTGTGGGAAGGAAGGGGAGTAGCCAGCACACACCCATCGGCCAAACACCCACTCAGGGAAACACCGAGAATACACCCAAGACGTTTACATGGACCACCAAGACACCGAATGGAAGGGAAAACACGCCCAGTACAGTGACGTGACAACATGGCCAAGGAAGGGCAAACAAAGCAGCAGTACAAGGCACCGCCCCCAAAATTCCAGACCCCATGAAGGTGGGGGAGGAGGGAGCCAGAATGAGGGAGACACAAAGTAACAGCCCCACACAGGTCACGGCACACAGACCAGACAACTGGGTGCCATGGGCCACAGGAAAAACAGCCTCCGCCATGCACACAGGAACACTGGGAAACACAGGATGTAAAGGGAGCTAGGGGACCGCAGCTGTGGGGAGGGGATCAGGGAACAAGCAAGGTCACCGTCAAGAACAGGTAGGACCTGAAATGGATGGGACCCATACCTAGAGATACACAAAGACACCCAAATGTACGGTCACACATAGGAAATCCCGGGAAACATAAAACTGAGCCAGGAACAAGACAGATGAGGAGACCAGACCAGGAGCCAAAGGTCATGGAGCAGACAGGAACCAAGGGCAGAGAACTGAGTGGTGGTCCCAAACACAAGGGAAGTGGTCACAAAGCACCAGCCGGCAACAAAACACCAGCCAGGGGTGCAAGCAGCACATGGGGAGATGAACAATACAACTGGGAAGGAGGGCGGGGGGCTTAACCAGCCAGGCCATGACCCTGGAGGATGAGCAACCATCCCCCCATGGCCCAAAGGACACAAGGGATGGGTGGGTGTGATGAACGGGATGGGGTGGAGGGGAACCATTACAGCACCCACACAAGAGAGGGGACAAAGCAAACAAGACATGGAAACAGGGTGACAGACCATAGGGGATCCAGTGATCAAGAACAGACTCACACAACCTGTCAACAGAAGCAACCCCAGACAGGCAACCACACCATGGAAACCCAACAGGGCATGGACAGAGGGACACACCCCAGAGAAGGAGGACCCAAACAGAAGGGGAACCAGAACAACAACCTTTATTAATAAAACCTAAAGCGCTGGGAGCTCCAACAGATAGGTAAGGCGGGCAGGAGCTGCAGCCTCAGTAGGGCCAACGACCCTGCACCCTGCGCCAGAAATCTACCTAGTCGCAGTCCAGTTGGTGCACCCGCTACAGCAAATGGAGCAGGAGTTGCACCACCTCCTCCTGCTCCCTGGTCCACTCATTAATCAGCACCTGCAGTACAGGAGAGAGAGAGAGAGAGAGAGAGAGAGAGAGAGAGAGAGAGAGGGAGGGCGCCAGTATAGCAGACCACATACCTCCGCAACCATGGATCCCCACACCAAAGGGGGGAGCGGAGGCAACCGTTAATGTGGCAACTTACATATCACCTGCTACACCCAGACCCCTGCCCGGAACTCCAGTGCCGTCCTCTGGAGCTGTCCCGCCATCTCCCTAAGGCGCAGGACAGTCAGGAAGACGATCACTGAGGCTAGAGGGAATGAGGAAGCGAGGAGTTACGCATGGGGAGATGGCAATCAAGCAGGGTGGGGGGAAGCAGTGGCAGCTACAACACGGTCCAAGCACACCGGATCCCACCCCCAGGGCCACCCAGTCACCACTCTACAGGGTGCTCCAGCAGGGTTGGCCATGCAGGTAGGAAGCGGCCTGCAAGCCGCCCGAACCTACGGTCTGGAGCACGGCCTCCACGTTGCCCATCCATGGTTGCCAGGGTATGCTATGGGGAATCGATAGGGGGAGACGTGGCTACACACCTCATGGGGTGGCACAGCATAGTGGATGGACCAATAGGAAGCATGAGCTGCACACTGGATTACACAGTGGCAAAGCCTCTGTACAGTCATCGAAAGGGGTGGGGTGGGGTGAAACAAGATGTCCAGGAATTATAATGGGTAGCAGTTAAACAAGGGGGGTGCTACCCGCATTCAGCAAGAGTCCCGCACGATAGCTACCATCCACAGGATGCCTTTGCGAGGCCACAACCACGAAGGGGGATAAATAGCTATCCCCTGAGGCAACCAATCACACACAGTAGGGTGATGGAACACCGGGAGCACGCACACCCTTATGTGACAGAAGAGTCATGGTGGGAGCACACCTCACCCCCCCTCAACCTCCATACCGACATGCTGTAAAGGCAGGCTACACAACACCATCCCCCAAGTGCTCAGAGCTAACCTACAGCCCTGTGCACACTGATGAGCCAGCTCCAAACCATACAGAGGTCCCCTCAACCACATGGACGAACGCCCATCGCCCACACACAGGTTGACAGCCACAACCCCAGGTGGTGGTGGTGGAACAGTCACACATGAAATGAGTTAGAGCACACAGAGCCTTAACAGCAATGATTTTATTGCAAACGGGATAGGTCTATTGTAGCGCAAGCAGGGGAACCCGACTGCATGGGTTGAATGGCCAGGCCGGTAGGGCCTGGCCATCAGGGGTCAAGGGATACCACAATAAAGCATACCACAATACAGCATACAGGGGGTCCCAGACTTACCATAGAGGCCGACTGTCCCACAGCAGGCTGGTGGATTCTAACAGGGGACAAGTGCTGACCAACATCACCTAGTTGAGGACACAGTCCTGGGCAAACAAAGCTCCAATCAATAACAGGCATGGGGACAATGCAACGATTTGAGCCGAGGATGATGTATCAGGGGGAGACTGCTGGCTTCTCAGGGAACAATGGCCCCTGAACATGGCCTTCCCAGGTGAAAAGGCCCCTACGGTAGCCACACGCACGCATATGGGCATCCAGCAGAAAGATGGGAAGGAGGGGATGACCCATCGCTGCAGCAGCTCTGACATCATTTCAGCTCAGCACAGCTCTCAGGGAAGACATCTCCAGTGGGGTGGCCCATCTACATCGGGGGGCACCAGGCCCAGTTCACTAAGGCAGGTAGGGCAATCAGAGTGAGGGTGCTCAAAGCCACAGGCATGCAGGAGAACACCGGCATAGCTGGTCGCAACATGGGGGCCACCAGACTGAAGGTCAAAACTAATGTCGCAATGACTTGCCACCTGCCGAGAAGCAGCGAGCTCCCTTGCTCCCCAGGGCACTACAATGGCGTTCGGATGTGCCGGATGCGGTTGGCGGAGAGGCGTGAATCCAAGTTCTCTTACACGCTGCTGTCATTCTGTTCCACCAAAGGGGTGGCCCAACAGTCACATGGAAGATGACAGGAGGTTGAAGTCATCACCAATGGAAAGGGGGTCGCTCACCAACATCTGTACACCGCTGCTTTGCCACGGGGTTCCCAGGAGCGTGGTGGCACACACTAGCCACTCATCCCCGGCCCAGCCATCAGCTACATGGTCAGTGACACAGCCCGACATGGTCCAATGAAAAGCAGTGTGATCAGGAGCAACTGATGTAGACAATGTACATAAGTTAATGCGCCAGGATAGAGGATAGGCTGACAGCTAACTTCAGTGTGGCCTTGCAGAGCTGATAGCTGTCCTGCTCCTTGGTCCTGGGAAACCGCAACCCACACACACAGGGCGGTCACATTCCAGCCTGATTGGAGAGAGGGAGATGAGACATGGCCTGGGGGCTGTGGCCTGAGATGCCGTGGTAGCACCACCCTGAGGTTCACCAGTCAACTACATATACAGCGTTTGGGGGGCTACTGGGCCCCTGCATGCCCCCCCCCCACGTGGTGGTGGGCAAAGGGCTCCTGGGGTATTGTACTGCTGGCATCGCTCAAGGGGCCTTACCAATGGTACATAACAACCACCTAACCAAGGTTGTGGAACTAGAATGACAGAATGGCATGACCCTGAGCACATGCAACTGATCAGTGAGAACCAGACCAGGTGGGCAAGCTGCACCGAGCCACAGAACCACATGTATAGGCACAGCACCTGACGAAGTGGCTATAAGTAAGGGTTGGCGCCGCTACAGCTGCTGACTATTCAGATAGTCAGTCTTGGCATTAAGGGGCTGGAATATGAGGAAATGCATACAGTCAAATGCCCCTATGCAGTGGGGGAAGCCCATAGCCTTGAACCCCCTGATCACTACATCTGGGTCCCATAGCTGTATCACCCACTCCATGAGGAGTTCCACTATCAGGTCGCACACATCGTGGAGTACCCTGTTCACTCTCACAGCCCCCACACCAAACTGCTCTCCCACAGTCCTACAGGAATCAGGTGTGGCTAGCCGCCACACAGCCATTGCCACCCGCATCCCTGGAGGCAGTAGGAAGAGCACGTTGGTCACGTTGCGACAAAGGTCGGGGCCTATCTCACATAGGTGGGTCAACAGGGAGCGGTTCATCCTGAAGTGATCAGTCCACTAGTCAAATGGTGTTGGAGTGGAATGGAGCGGAATGGAGTGCAGACTGTGAGTGAGAGCATGAGCATGAGCATGAGCAGAGGGAGTGTGTATGAGGTGAGTAGGGGCATGTGTGAATGTGTAGTGGCATGGGTGGGATATTGAGTCTATTGGTGGAGGGGTGTGGGAGTGCAGGGGCAGCACAGGGTGACCAGCAGGGACAGGGTATCAGTGCACAGGCTGTGTTGCTGGATTCAGGGCTGGGACAGGGGCACTTGGTGGGTTAAGTGGTACCTGGTGATCTGACACGTTGGTGAGATTGCTATGCCAGATGCTGACATCCCGTGTGGGTGCTTCACCCTATTACAGGTTCTGGCCACCTGCTTTTGCGTCCTGGACCAGGTGTTCAAGCAGATGGCCGAACTCCTCCACCCATTCACCCCGTGGTTCACACATGTTGCATGGCGCAAAAGGTTAGCCAACCTGAGACGTGTGATGAGCTTGTGCTGGGTGCACGGGGTGCAAGCCAGGCACGAATTCATGGTGGGAGCATCAGCAGCTCAACACGTCAGCCTCATCCTTTCCAGGTGGTCTGTCAGCCTCTATGGCTGCCGTGTGGCCCTACTGATGCGTCGGATGAACTGGACGTGATTGAGGACCAACGAATGGTGGGAGAACATGCTGGCAACCTGGATGAATGACTGGTGGACTGATCACTTCAGGATGAACCGCTCCCTGTTGACCCACCTATGTGAGATAGGCCCCGACCTTCGCCGTAACGTGACCAACATGCGCTTCCTACTGCCTCCAGGGATGCGGGTGGCAATGGCTGTGTGGCAGCTAGCCACACCTGATTCCTGTAGGACTGTGGGAGAGCAGTTTGGTGTGGGGGGGCTGTGAGAGTGAACAGGGTACTCCACGATGTGTGCGACCTGATAGTGGAACTCCTCATGGAGTGGGTGATACAGTTACGGGACCCAGATGTAGTGATCAGGGGGTTCGGGGCTATGGGCTTCCCCCACTGCATAGGGGCAATTGACAGTATGCATTTCCTCATATTCCAGCCCCCTAATGCCAAGACTGACTATCTGAATAGGAAGCAGGCATTCTCAGTGAACCTCCAGGCTGTCATGGACCACAGATGCCTCTTCATCGATGTTTACACGGGCCTCTCTGGGAGAAGCCACGATACCCGGATCCAGCTCTCATCCCCGTCTTTGTGAGGATGTTTGATGGGAAGATCACACCCAACATGTTCCGCATCATTGAGGGTGTTTCCATGGCTCCTGTCATTATTGGGGACCCCACATGCCCACTAACCCCATGGCTCATGCAGTCCTATCCTGTTCCCCCCCCCCCCAGTAGGTGATCTTCAACGAGCGCCTGGCATCGAGAAGGTGTGTTGTCAGCTCAAGATGAAGTGGCACCTCCTGCTAAACAGGAGTCAATTTGACTTGCAGAACACCCCCATCCTTGTACTTGCAGCCTGTGTTCTGCACAATATATGTGAGACCGATGGGGCAGCCTTGGACAACCTGCCCCCCGATCCTGTGCCCCTGTACCAGCATATCCGGGGGGGGGGTGACTTCAGGAGGATATCAGAGGAGAACAGACAGGCCCATACCAGATGCATAGCTGCTATAGAGGCAGTAAACCTACCCTAGGGTATTGGACACACACACACACACCCCGCCATGCCATTGCTTGTTTGACCTGTGCACCCTTACAACTGACGTGTCCCTCATTGCTCTATACCACTTGTCACACAGTGTGGTGACTGTCAATGGCAGGGTGCCGTGCTCACACTGTACCCACCACCGCCATGGCCTCTGGGACCATTGCAGATTCTACAGTGCATTGCCACAAGGGTTCCCTTTGTAGCATAGCAGCTCTTTTCCAGGCATGCAGTATTTGGGTGCAGCACCAGGAAGGGCCGACTCCACAACATGCGTATTTCTCTTCCCCCCCTCCTTGTTTGCCCCCCTGTAATGACAAAGTGGTCACATAGTATGTAATACCCAGAAACATTTATTGGGGGATATTTACAGGGGTTGGGGTTATTTTTTCCGGGGTCTCCCGCATCCCCTTCTTTCTGCACCACTGGGGTTCTGCTCTCCGTGGCCCATCTCAACTGCAGCCCTCCTTGGATGCTGGCTGGTGGTCCCTGGGTCTTCAACCTCCACCGGCCACTCCACAGACAATAGGGCTTCTGCTACCTGTAAGAGAGTTTCATAGCACGGTGGTTAGCTGCTGGAGCGGGAGGCATCTATGCACCTGAAGGACCTTTCGGCAGTTCGTTCCAGCGTGACATGGGCCCTCTCTGTGTACAGGAGGGATGGTATCGATTAGCTTGGCTACCCCTCTCCTCCCCTGTGAGCCGTTCCTGGCCCATGTCTGTGTGCATGGAACCCCCTCCCTTCCTTGCTGGCCCATCGACCATTCCATGTCTGTCCTTGTCTGTTCAGGGGCCGGGGGCCATGGCTGTACCCCCTGTCCCCTTAATGTGACCCTGGCACCTACCACCACCGTTGCCTTGTCTGTTGTTCTACCATCTGTATCCTGGTCGCAGGGCCGAGGAATGTCATCCGGCTCCTACAAATCCTCCACCAGGGCCACGATCTCCTCCTCCTGCACCTCCATGTCCCCTTGGGCTGTTTGAGGGAGCAACAGTTGGTCAGTTTTGCATTTTGTCCCTGTTGGGGCCCAGGATGCCATGGGCCACCCCCCTCCCGTCGGTGTGCTTCGTACCTGGATCGTATTCTTCTGCCTCATGGGGGGCGTCCCTTGGGTTGGGCCTCTCCATGTGCGCACCCTGTCCCTGTGGGGTCTGCCCATGTGCGTTCTGGGAACGCAAGTGGAGGTTGATGTTCCTGCTCTCCACCTTCAGGGATGCCTCCTTCACCTTTGTGACAGGGTTGTCACCTCCCGCATCCTGCCTGGTCACACCAGGGGCCGAGGACTCCCCCTGTGCTATGGTATTGGGCAGGGTGTGTGTGTTATCCTTTCCCTCTTTCTTCCCCTGGCAAAGGTGGTGCCATGGATACAGGAGGCCACTATGTCCCCGTCCATGCAGAGGAACCGATCCAGCTCCTCCTGGAACTCCATTGTGCGCATCGCATGGCTGGACCTGAGATTGTTGTCCTTGATATCTTTACATCTGGACCTCAGATACTTTGCCAGCTACATACACTGGATTACATCCCTGTTGTACTGCAACTGCTGCATCTCCTGAGCTATGCTTTTGTAGATAGACCCTTTCAGTCTTATAGTTCCACACCAGGTCATGCTAAACCTTCTCGGCCCCCCACACGCGAATGAATGCCCGGGCATCCATGCTGGACCAGGGCTCTCCTTTTTGGGCTCTGCATGTGGGAAGCTGACAGGCTGTGCAGCATGGGGCCCACCCAGTGGCTGTTGTGACAGTAGAGCATGTGGTGTCCTGGGGGGTGATGCATTTCGGTGAACTGTTGTGTCACTGCTCCCCAGTGACGTCTTGGGGTGTTGGCTGGCCCACCCCTTTCCCCCCTTGATGTTCCCCCTGCCATACTTGGCTGCCACCGAGATCCTCCTTGGCTGTGTCCTGAAAGGTGCTTTGCTCCTGGGTGTGGTCGCTGTCCTGTGGGGATTGGGGGGTACTTTCAGCTGTGTGACCGGGTTCCCCCATGGTTTCCATGGCCCTTGTGGGAGCCCTCCCCCCTCCCCTGTCCGTGTGGGTTCCCCTCTCACCAACCTCGATCTCGGCTGTGCTCTTATCCCTGGGCCATGTGGTTGCGGCTTGGGGTGGGGATGCGGGTGGAGCTGGAGCTGGAGCTGCTTTGCGCCCTCTGCCCTATGAGGGGGGATGGTCAGGTGCTTTCCTTTCTCCTCTCCCCCCTCCCCAGGTGCACGGGGTTCCTCAGCTTACCCTGCCCCATCCCATGCATGTCATGATGCTGGCTCCCTTGATTTTGTCCATGGCATTTCAGGAGCTGGCATACCCATATCCTGTTCCGTTTCTCCTTTAAGGGCTCCCGAGTCCCAGAAAGGCATGGGGCATCTCTCCCAGTGGGTGTGTCTGCTTACAGGCTCCTGTGTGGCCTCTCTAGCCATGTCTCTGTGGTTTCGGTGGACCCTTCCCGTGGGTGTTTTTGTTTTCCTGTTTACATCCACGTTTAGGGGTTGGACACCCATCTCCACCCACAGGGCTTTCCAGCTCCTTCCTGGCTGCTCCATGGGTGTTGGTACGTGTGTCGAGAGCACTCACCCACCCACTCGTGGATGTTTACATGGACTCTCCCCCACCCATCTGATGGGTGTGCATGCTAGAAGTGTGCATCAGGGTCCCATGTTGTTTTTGTTTTCATTTTTATGTTTTCTTTATTTAAATCTGTCATTTTTTCCATAAATATCAAATTGACGTTTTCGTTTTTGCTTATGTTTTTGTTTTCCATTGGTTTAAATGGAAAACACATTTATGGCTGTAACTCTTTTTTAATATATATATATTCGGCTGAAGCATGGTGTGAATATACCCCCAATGGAAGGCATTGTGTGTACCAAATTCCAAAATGATTGGATAAAATAATCCAATTTTAGAAGCAGTTGAATTAATTTATTTTGTAAAATTCTTTATATACATTCTTATCTGTAACTTATTTGCCTCATATTTAATGTAGATGTAACTAGGCAGGTTTATACCACTTCATATATTTACTATCTCTGAAAACTTTCAAAAGGATTGGATAAAGGGTCCTGGTGGTATAAGCAATTAACTTATAAATATATGTCTGACTGTAACATCTTTGTAGTCCAACTAGTGTATATGAAATTTGACAGGGCTGTATATCATAATTTCATGATCATCTCTACCAAATATAAGATAGATGTGATAAAGGGTCCCAATTGTATATTGCTGCATAGCATATGCAGAGAAGGAGCCTATGCCAGGGATTCTCTTATGTGACACTGTGGTATAAAATCAGTTTGTGATGCCAATTGGCCCGAAGAAAGGTCAACCAAATATACTCATTCTGTGTTTTTACCATCCCAATATCTCTCCCCCACTTGTTACTGGGAAGTCAGAAGCATCTGTTTAGGGAAGAGCCAATAAAGATTGTCTTACGTCCTCTGTCACAGTGCTGCAGGATGTGACTGAGATGATAATTGGCCAGCCTGGATGTGTAAACTATGTCTCCTGAGTGCTGGGATGCTATCCCCAAAGTCCCAGTTATGTCCCTTCTATGCCTGCCTGACAGCCACCCCCTATGCCTGCCTTGAAGCCACTACTGATTGGTCCTGTAAGGCTAGAAGCACACAATAATTGCCAGTAAATGTGTCTGTCATTTTTTTGAGTTGCTCCACATCCTCACTCCTACAGCCTCTCTCCCCCTGCCATGCCAGGTGCCTGCCTCTGACTGGCACAGTACGTGTGCTGCTATTTATCTGAATAATGGTTTTCAAGGGGACAAGGTCAATTGCTTGTAAAATTGGGTCCCTTTATCAAATTGTCCTGTAGTTTGGCAGAGATGTCAGGGAAAGTATGTGATAAATTACTGCTAAAAATCCTGTAAACAGGATGGAATATACAAATGTTACAGATGGAAATATATTTTAAAGTTAATGTCTTATACCATCAGAACCCTTTATTCAATCTTTCTGAAAATTGGCAGGTTTATTAAGCTTGTGGAGGGACAAGATATTAATAGGTTTCATGCAAATGGGATGCAGGAAAAAGAAGTTGTAGTCATGAATGTGTATGGAGCTTTTCTTAAAATCACAATGTTCAATTGCTTCTAAAATCTGTTCCCTTTATCAAATCATTTCAGTAATTTGTACAAATAATGCCCTCCATTGTGGGTACAAGCATCCCATGTGTCTTCACAATTGAATAAGAAACAAAAACGTTATATCCAGAAAAACAATTATCTGTTTTTTCACTTTTTTTTTGTTAAATGTTGTTTTTGTTTCTGTTTTCATTATTATTATTTGATGTTTTTGTTATTGCAATAACGATAAGGAAAATGACAATTTTCATTATTGTTATTGTAATAACACAATGACATGCACACCCCAGTACAAACAGTCCATGCACACAGTCCATGTACAAACGGCCTATGAGTACACAGTGCTGGGTACTAAGCTAGGAGTTACCATGCAGGAAAAGGATCTGGGAGTGACTGTGGACAATACACTGAAACCCTCAGCCTAACGTGCAGCAGCCGTCCTGGAATATTGTGTGCAGTTCTGGTCTCCCCATCCCAAAAATGACATAGCTGAACTAGAAAAGGTACTGACAAGGGCAACGAGAATGATAAAGGGTATGGAACAGCTTCTGTACAAAGAGAGGCTGAACAAGCTGGGTCTCTTCAGCTTAGAGAAGATTGAGGACATGATAGCGGTTCATAAAATCTTGAGTGGTGTGGAATGAGTAGATAGGGAACGGTTATTTACCCTCTCAAATAGTACTAGAACTAGGGTGCACTCCATGAAACTAGCTGCTGGAAGATGTAAAACAAATAAAAGGAAGTTCTTTTTCACTCAATACATAATTAACATGGATTTCGTTGCCGGAGGACGTTGTCAGGGCCAGTAGTATAGCTAGGTTTTTTAAAGGTCTGGATAAGTTCTTGGAGAGTAGGTCCATTAATGGCTATTACCCAAGTAGCTTACGGGATAAACTGTTGGGAGCTAGGAGTGAACAACTGGGAATGGATTGCCCATTGTGAATGCAGGTTCTTCTCCCATGCTATCAGGATTGGCCACTGTCGGAAGACAGGGCGCTGGGTTTGATGGACCATTGGTCTGATTCGGTACGGTAGAACTTATATTCTTATGTTCTTCACATTTCAGGGATGAAACAAAAGAACAGTGGAGGCTTCTTCACCCTGGGGACTCTAGGCAAAATTCAACTATGGAGGATCTTCCCCACATGCATCTCCTGCCAGTATAAGTATGTACTCCCTCGTCCTCAAACTGGGGACTGGGAAAATAACACCAACTGCAGCCTCCTTCCGATCACCACCCGTCTGTACTCCACCCCCTCCGGCCGCGATCCCACAAACCTGACAGGAAGTTGTCGGAGACAACTTCACGGTGGAAACACAGCAGCTGCATTTGTTTGTTTTTGTTTGTGTATTTGTGTATTTGTTTGTTTGCTTGTTTGTTTGTTTATTAGCATTTATATCTCACCCTTCCCCGAAAGCTCAGGGCAGATTACAAAAAACATAAGCTACAATTAAAAGTTATTAAAATACAATCCCTCCCCAACTCAACCCACTCCAACCCCCCAAAACTTTCCACCTAATCCCTATCCCTAACCCCACCTGGCAAATGCTTTAACAAATGAAACGTTTTACAATGCCTCTGAAAGATGCTCAGATCCAGACTCAGACATCCCTCCAAGGGGAGGGAGTTCTACAACACTGGGGCAGCAACCAAGAACACCTTCCTGCAAATCCCCATCAAGAGTAAGAGGGGGAACCCACAGGCGCGTGCCCCGGGTGGCCACAGGGATCACGATAGAACATGGTAGGAAAGGCAGTCTTTCAAATACATGGGTCCCAGGCCATTTAGAACTTTAAAGGTCAAAACCAGCACCTTGAATTTTGCCCAGAAAGCTATAGGTAGCCAGTACAGACTCCGGAGCACTGGTGTAATGTGCTCCTGAAGACCGATCCAAAAAACAGTCAGCTGCAGGTGCGGTGCCACCCCCCCCCCCCAGGGCACATGAAGGAGGAGGAGACAGTGACTGTAAGGGTCAAAAGTTGACAGAACGCGGTTCTGGTGGCTAGGGAGTGCTGTCCACTGGTTTGCATAGGGAAGAGCAACACATTGTCAGGATCGCTTGGGGCAGTATTTCATGGAGCTCTATGGAGAGGCAACTGGCAGCAGCAACAGTAACGTTATATGGGCTGTAACCCTTTATGCCCTGTGGGCAGGAGAGGGGCCAGGAGGGGGATCAATGAATGTGTGTATGTGTGCGACTGTTGTGATGTGTGTGTGTTTGCTATTGGCCAGTGGAACAGCAACTGCAGGGGGGCGGGGGAGTGGAGAGTGCTTGTGGTTTTTTTTGTGTAACTATTTTATTCAGTGGCTTACTCAGCGCGGGCTTTTTCTATCACGGCTGGGGCTTGGCCTTCACTTTTTGGGGGGGGGGCGCCAGGGGCTTGGGGACTTGTCTTTGGAAGTGGGGTGAGGTTAAAATAAATAGTGATTATTATGGGATGATATCACATATTGTTATTACATACAGATTGGTTCTGCCCTTTTAGTATTTTTTTTTAGTAACTTTAGGATATTTTAAATTAATTTTTAAATTGTGCGTAATAGTATGTTTTAATTATGAATTGTAATTGTTGATTGTGTGTTTTGTAAGCCACTCCACGCTTCTCTGTGAGCAGGAGGGTGTGAGATAAAATTGAAATAAATAAATAAATATGATTGTGCTGCCAGCTGCCTCAAGACATTAATTCTTAATTTTTAATTGAGTAAAGTTGAACTTGCTAGGGATGGGCGAACAGATCGTGGTTTGGGTTCGGTCATTCGGTTTGTCTGCATTCGGTTCGTCCGTTCAGTTCGGCAGTTCGATTAGTTCACCGGGTTTGGGTTCGGCCGTACAGTTCGGCCGTTCGGTTTGGGTTCAGCCGTTCAGGAAATGTTTTGTTATGGGTGTTTTTGTTGGGTTTTATATGGTTTTTTGTTTTTTTTATTTGGTTTTATATGGGTTTTTTTTGTATTTATTTTTTTTATTTTTTTTATATGAGTTTTTTAATTTAATTTTTTAATCTAATATTATATCTATCTATCTATCTACACTAAATATAACTGCTATTAACTATTCTAAATGCTATGAACTAAATTGATTATCTAATAAGTACACAGGCCTACTCCTACAAACACTAAAACTAAATCACTAACGCTATCTCTATCACTAAGCTAACTCCTACAACTGTTTACTGTCCCTAACCTACCTATCTATCTATCTATCTATCTATCTATCTGGAATGGGTGGGAATCACAAACAACACAAGGATTCAGTTTAAGGTTTAAGTTTCATTTCAGTACAAAACTGAAATGAAACTTAAAGCAATCTACTAATCCTACTCAACACCTGCTGTTCAGGAACAGCGACTAGCTCAGAAGGTGTTGGGAAGTTGGGAGGCAGATAGTTTCATTTCTTGCAAGCCTTTCCACCCCTGGTGCCTGGAAGTCTGCTCCTCAGTGACTAGTACTACCCCTCCCTGTCACGTTCGACCTTCCAGTGAACCTTCATTCGAACTCACCCGAACGCGATCCGAACTGACTGAACTGTTCAGTCATTTTGACGTTCGGAATTGAGTTCGGTTCGGCCAGTTTGTGTTTGGATTCAGGTTCAGATTCGGTCGTCCGAACAGGCCGAGTTCGGGCCGAACTCTGAACTTCCAAACTGTGTTCGCCCATCCCTAGAACTTTCTGCTGTGTGGTGTACTCAAAAGAACAGACTTTAAAACCACAACTAGTTCTGCTACTACTAGTCACTGAAGTAGCTTTTCAGCCATTTCCATTAGGTAATGCAATAGTGGTTTCCAAGTGCTAAAAATATCCTATGTTCACACTAGTAGTTCACACTTAATAAAGTGAAGTCTATTGTTGCAGAGATAGATACTACTAGTAGTGTGAACAACTTGGGTGTTCCTTTCTCACTTGGAAACCACTATTGCATTTTCCTAATTAAGATTGATGTGTCCTGTTTGTAAGGGTTGGTTGAAGCCAAATATTGAGCTACTGACCTAGAATATCAAGTAGATGTTCTGAGGTGAGAAGGTGAATATTTGACCTCTAGTTTGGTATTTTCTGTGCTCATTGCAATGCATGCTGCAAGGGATGTCCTGCTGGTTTCCCTCCTCTGCTCTCCCAAGCCCAAAGCATGTGCAAAAAAGACAGTTGCCATTTTGTGGAGCTGGAGCCCTCACTTTGTTGAAGTCAGTGGTGTTCCCTTTCTTTGCTGTTTTCCAGCCTAAACTGTCTGCTTTCTCTGTGTTCAGTGGGGGGATCTAGAGGCTTTGATGGAAAAGGTTTCCAATCTTTGCTGCAATATTCTTTGCATTTGAAAATGGCCCTGCCCTGCCCTTTTGAAGTCTGGGCTTGGGATGTTGCAGGCTTGTCTGTGAGAAGGCCATGCCGCAGGTTGGTACACTAATTAGTAGTCATTGCAGGAAGGTTTGTTGTAGCAGCTCAGATACCTTTTACATTTCAACAGAACTGTGTGCAGCATGTTTTCTGTTTTGGGACAAGTGGAACTCCATGCTGCTGTTTTCGTGATATGCAGTGCTAAGGACTTCACATAATACTGTTGGGTAAATGGCCTAAGAATTTCTGGTTTGTTTTGCTTGCTCTGTGCTTGCATGATGGTCTGCTGCTTTCCTTCTCCTCCCAAGCATGAGTAGAGAGGCTATTTTGTGAATTTGTGGTTCCACTGGTAATAACTATTCTTGTTTAAAATGGTTCCTTTGCTATTTCACTGCTGCCTCCTGCTGAAAAGTAGTTTCTTGCCTCTCTACTTGTGACTGTGCTTTTGAGAATCTTGCTTCCCAGTTTTGTGGAGAAACAGAAATGCATAGTTTGAATTTGGTTTATTCAGCCCCACATGTTGGCTTGCTATACAGACCTGCAACTGGCCAGACTTTTAAAAAAGAACCTGTTTACTTGGAAAGGCATTTGGCTTTCAGGGATAGGGTGTAACTACTAGGGATACTGGTCTGGATGGGCCTGGTTTACTTGCATTGCAGTCCTGCAACTGGCCAGACTTTTTAAAAAGGGCCTGTTTTCTTGGACAGGCATTTGGCTGTCTGGGGACTGGGAGCCTACCCTAGAAAACTAGAGGCAGCCAAGGAGAGCATGAAAATGAAGAGGGTTCAGGATAATGGTAAGTGATGGCATGGGAATTGGGAGGGTCTTGGACCTCTTCGTTGGGGGGAGAGGTCCACAAAGAAGAAAAATTAAAAATGTCATTCGAAATGCAAACATCTAAAGTAATTTGCTTCTTTTTTCTATCCAGTTTGTCTGAGATCTGGCATGATTCCACACTTTGCCTTGCTTTCCTTGTGAACAGAGGAGAAAATAGGTAGGAGCACAGCAGAAGAGAAGGCTACACACAACAAGGAAACCCTATTCCCCTGTCCCCCACTGAACCCATCTCTTCCCCTTCCTCTTCTCGTGCTCCAAAAACCAAACCCTTTCCCTCCCACTTCTCCTCTGTCCTGTCCTTCTCTTCCCTTTCATTCTCTTCTGATTCAGTTTGTCACAGGACAGGGAGCTAACTCAGTCCTCCCAGCTCTCCAAGCCAGAAGGAAGGATTTTCCCAAAGCCTACACCTTCTGAAGACTACGGGTGGCCAAGGATGCCATGAAAATCGAGGATTTGAGGGTTCAGGATAAAGGTAGGTGATGGCAATGTGATTTATTATTTTAACCTACTATGGTTAATTTGGAACCAGTGGGAAAGAGAGTGGATGAGACCCTAGTAACAGGGCTATCTATCCCCCGGTGGCAGTGCTTCACACAGAAGAATT
The DNA here is from genome assembly GCA_003113815.1 of Sphenodon punctatus. NCBI lineage: Eukaryota > Metazoa > Chordata > Lepidosauria > Sphenodontia > Sphenodontidae > Sphenodon > Sphenodon punctatus. Next base: position 921,185 of record QEPC01014906.1, read on the forward strand.
CCCAGCATTAAGCAATGTAATGTCCATCCAAAGTTAACCCTGGGAACTCCTTGATGCGGGGTTATGCCACGCCACTGGCCTACTGTTGCCCTGGCTCTGCCTACCACTGCCCTGCCTCCGCGTACCATGGCCCTGGCTCCGCCCCTAGACCCGCCGGCGGCTTTGCTATTGGCAGCAGGTTCAACCCGCCCACTGCCCTACCAGCCTAAAAACCCACCAGCCACCACTGGTCAGAAATCTGCATTCTGCATTAGCTGTAGCTTCCGAACAGTCATCAAGGATCGCCCCACACATAGAGTGCATTGCCGTAATCCAGCCTAGGGATGATGAAACCATGGATGACAGTGCCCAAGTTAGATGAAGTTGATGAAAAGCATTGCTGGCCACTGCTGCAACTGAATATTTCAGGTGCAGCAATGGGTCCAGAAGAACTTCAAGGCTGTGAACCTAAGTGACCAAAGGGGGCTAGACTCCATCAATAACAGGGGTCCCAGTTCCCTCCAGGATGTGATTGTGATGACAATTGGCCAGCCTGGATGTGTGAACCATGTCTCCTGATTGCTGGGATGCTTCGCCCTGCCCTCTGCCTTGCTGCCTGAAGTCTCAGTTATGTTCCTTCTATGCCTGCCTCAGAGGTACCCAGGATTGGTCCTAGAAAGCTGGAAGGATGCAGTAAGAGAGGCAATCACAACTCTGTCCCAGCCAGGGTCTCTTTGAAATGTCAAACCAAAGGATATATCTGTCATCTCTGCTGTTTCTGGTTTTAGCCTGGGTGGGCACCCCAGGTGTGTGTGGGGGGTCCGTTAATTTGCAGAAAACACACCAGGAGGGAGCAGGAGGTTTCTGGGAAGCACCCCATGTGTGTGGGGATTGGATTTGTATAGGTATCTGAACTCTCTCAGTGAGCTCTAGCACACACACACACACACACACACACACACAAACCTGCCAGCAAAATATGAGAAAAAACTCTTACCAAATCCAGAACTAACCACAAAGAGTTAGCCCAAAGAACAGCAGCTTATATTTACCCTCTATGCTGAACCTTGAAGCTGTTGGGATGCTCCCCCTCCCTTCTACAGCTCCCTCCACCCTGCCATGCCTGTCTCTGAACGGCACTCCACGTGCTATTTACCTGAACATCAAAAATCTTCAAGAGGGAAATTTCAATTGCTTATATAATTTGGACCCTTTATTGAAACTTTCTAAAATTTGGCAAAGGTAATCCAAAAGGTCTGAGATACAATCTTGCAAATTTTAATGTAACATGGATGGAATATTAAGATGTTACAGTGAGAAATGCAGTTATAAGTTAATCACATATAACATAAGGATGTTTTCTCCAATCCTTCTGGAATTTGGCAGAAACAGTAACCATGGGGAGGGGTATACTATTGCCAAGTTTAATCCATATTGAATTAGAGACAAAGTTGTTACAGCCAGGAATGTATACACATATTTTTGTAAAATAACAAATTACAACTGCTTATAATATCTGATTCCTTTATGTAATCATTCTGAATTATGGCACACATAATGCCCTCCATTGTGGGTACAATAAATTAAAATCAGATGCAAAATAAAAAGGTTACAGCTAAAAGTGTGTTTTTCAGGATTTTCCTATTAATAACAGAATGGATATTTTTTTAAAAAAATTTGCTATGTTCTTTCATTTTTGTTGTTCAATAATGAGAACAAAAAATCCCTATTTCATTTTCATTATTATAATAATGAAAATGAAAACAAAATGCACACCCCACACCTCATGATTAATGGTATCAAAAGGTGCTGAAAGATCTAATAAGATCAACAGTGTAATTTTTTCCCTTGTCAGTCTCCAGATACAGGTCATTGACCAAGGCCACAAGTGCAATCTTGTGATTAGCAGTGGAAGAAAGTAGCACGGACCCAGCGGATGAAGAGGTGACAAGCAGCATGGACCCACCACTGTTTCCATCACCTAGAGAATAAGCATGCCAACAGTAGCAACGTGGCGGGGTAGTGAAGCTTTTGGGCTATTGTGCCAGGGATCTTCTTGTCTAGTCTATGGCCACTTTCCCAAATTACAGCAGCTGGCAATTCTCCTGGTGGGGAATCTCCCGGCTGGGAGAACTTACGCCGAGCTCTGCACATCGGTGCAGGGCTAAAAGTGTTGTCAGCCGTGTCCAGTGGCCTCCAAATGTCAGGACTCGAAATCCAGTCCTGACATTCAGAGGGAAAAAAGCCGGTGGAGAGAGTTTACTCTTTTAGCATGGCTTAAGTTTCCTGGCCAGGAGATTCCCCACTGGGAGAATCACTGGTTGGTATAACGTGGGCAAGTGGACTATGTCATTATCTCTGTTAGCTTCTTAATAATAATAATAATAATATTTATAATAATAATAATAATTAATAATAGAATCATAGAGGTGGAAGGGACTACCAGAATAATCAACTCCAAACCCTTTCTTGGATCCATGATGACTAGAGATACAACATCCCCAGCAGATAGCTGTCCAGCCTCCACCTCTGGCCTGTAACCTTCCTGGGCAGCCTGTTCCATTGCTGAACATCTCTTACTCTTAGGAAGTTTTTCCTGATATCTAAGTGAAATCTGTGTTCATGTAACTCAAGTCCATTGTTTCTAGTCCTGCCCTCTGTAGCGACGAAGAACACTTCCTTGCCATCTTCCTGGTGGCGGCACTTAAGATATCTGGAGACTGCTATCCAGTGCTTAATTTGTAAAAAAAATAATTGCTGGGTCCAAAGTCTGCCCCAGAAGTTCATGCCTCTGGTCTGAGTTTGTCAGAGCAGGAAAATGAACCCTTGTCTCCAGCTAATAACACAACCACTGGACTAGCCTGCCTCCCTGTAGCTGAATATGAAACAAGTTCTTGTGATTTTATCTATATGATGGCTGGTACAGGGGCTGCGGTAAGAAAGTCATTCATGAAAGCCAAATAAACCATCCAGGGTTCTTCTGGTTTTTGTTTCCAGTCTGGAAATGGTCAATATCAGTCTTTTCCTGGTATTTCATATTTTGGAGTGCATACTCTTATTGGAAATATTTCCCAGGGCTCAGCCCCCTCTTGAATTTAATTGCCAGAGCTGATCCCCAGCAAGTGCCCTCCCCCCCCAATACACACACACACACACACACACACACACAAATTAAGTCCTGCTGCTATCTTGTTGACGCAAACCTTCTCTTCACTAGGCTAAACATACCAAGTTCCTTCAACATTTCTTCATAAGAGTAGTTTTCCAAACCCTTGATCATCTTTGTTGCCCTTCTCTGAACCTGTTCCAAGTTTTCAATGTCCTCCTTAAAATTTGGCACCCAAAACTGAACACAGGACTCCAGGTGAGGTCTGGCCAGTGCCGAAAACAGTGGAATTATTACTTCTGATGACTTGGAGAGAATGCTTCTGTTGATGCAGCCTAAAATTATGTTGGCTTTTTTTGCAACAGCATCACATTCGATGTCTTTAGACATAACAGCAACGGGTGTCTGCATGTGTGTTTTGACCTTGATACGAACACCGATTTGGCGTCATGTTCACCAGGTGGTGCTGCTTCTCTAAGCAGTCTGTCTTGGGGAAAATCAGTATTTTACTCACCACCCAATCTCAACCACCTTGTTCCTTGTGTTGTAGCTGCTAACAAGCCACGCAATATCATTGGGCACAATCTTCTCCACATGTTCAGCCAAAACACACAAATTGTCCTTGGGCGTCTTTAGACATAACAGAGATCGGATGTCGAAACCTCTAAGCACGTGTTTGGCCATTGTGTGTATGCACCATAACAGTCCCAACACCAATTTGGCTACCCATTGAACATGCAATGTGAACACCATTGCATCACAAGGACAATCTGTGTGTTCGGGCTGAACATGTGGCCAACATTGAGTCTAATAATATCATGTGGCATGTTAGCAGGTACAATATGGGGAACGAGGTGGCAGCACTTGCATGCTGAGATCGGGTGGCAAGCAAAACACCGATTTGCCCCAAGATGGGATGTTTGTCTAAGCAATGCTACATGGTGAACACAGGGCCAAACTGGTGTTTGATCTAGGACAAAACACACATTCAGACACCCATTGATGTTATGTTTAAAGACACTCCTTGTGATGCAATGGTGTTAACATTGTGGGTTCATTGGGTGTTCAACAGGTGGCCAAACTGGTATTGGGACTGTTATGGTGCTTACACACAAACAGCCAAACACGTGCTTAGAGGTTTTGACACCCGATCTTTGACACCCGATCTAAAGACACCCATTGCTGACTCATGTTCAGCTTGTGATAAACCACAATCCCTAGATGCTTTTCATAAGTACTGAAGCCAAGCCAGATATTCCCCATCTTATGTTTGTGTATTTGACTTTTCTTCCCCCAGTTCAGAGCTTTACATGTTCTTGGTTGAATCTGATTGTATTAATTTCAGTCCAGATTTTATTTTATTTTATTTTATTTTTATTTCAAAACATTTATATCCCGCCCCTCCTGCAAAGCAGCCTGGGGCGGTTCACAACACAATTAAAAACAATAAAATACATTAAAATTCAATAAAAACAACATATATTTCATATAAAAATATAAATATAAACAGGGCTTAGCAAAAAAAAGGGGTAGGGGATTAAAAAGACCCTCCCTACCCTCCATGTTATCAAGATTTTTTTGGAATCTAGTTTTATCTTCTAGGGTGTTAGCTATCCATTCCAGTTTCATGTAACCTTTCAAACTTGATAAGTACCCTTTCCACACCTTCATCCAAGTCATTAATAAAGATGTTGAATAACACCAGACAATGGAAGACCCCTTTGGGACCCTGTGACATGGCATAGCCTGGGAGAACAGCTGGGTCTTTAAGAAAGCTAGCACCAGCCAGGGGATTAGGCTAGCAAGGCTGCAGGCACTAAGCATATTGAAGGACAGTGCTTGAGCTAATGCAGCTGTGAGAAGGTGTGGCTAGGCCAGGCTAGAAAAAGCTGAACCAGTGCTCAGTTTGAGAGAGACTTGGAATAGGCAAGAGCTAGAGCAGATCTCTGCCTCTGAAAACCCAGGAGACTGCTGGGGCTGCAGGGTGTAGCTGGATGAGCCGGCAACCCAGGCAGGAGAAGAGTTGTTACAAGCCTGCAGGGTGGAGGCAGAGGAGCTGGCAATCTAGAGCCTAAAGAGTGGTGCAATCCAACTGCCGATTTACGCTTGCGGCAGGCACAGCAGGCTGAAAGTCCACCAGCACTCAGGGGCACACAATGCAAGATGCTTCTTCCCCCCAGACTGCAGTGCGTGTGGGCTCGGGGGAGTCGCATTGGAGGGGGCGTGCCATTTCCCCACGCAGCTTGCTGTGCGTGAAGGGCACTTGCACGTCTGAGTGTATGCTGCCCAATTCCAACGTTTGCCTGCTGCCGGCATGAGCCAGCAGTTGGATTGCACCCTGTGAATAACAGAGCCAGAGGGACAGCATCTACTACTAAAGAGATAATGGATGAAGGTAGCCAGAGGGTTGATGCCTGGCTTGAGAGACTATCTGTATCTTAATAGAGACTGAGACTGTGTAATAAAGGAGAGGAAGTTGACATGAATTATAATTACAGAAGGCATGTTCATAGTACACTCAGCATACTATTCTGTAATTCTACATTGACTTCCCATCATAGTGATGACTTCCAAAACAATTGTCAGGGTTTAAAAATATTAATATTACCAATGAAAATGAATACCCCTATTTTATAGCCTATTTCCCTACCTGCGGCACCAGAGCCATCCACATGAACCTTCTTCTCCAAACTGAAAAAATAAATTTACATTTACTTCAACGTTATATTTTTAAATACCCAACAGAAGAATTAATACGTTAACCAATTTTCCAATTGCCGTTGGTTATTTGACTGCTAATTTGATTGGGGAAGAGTTTCTATAGCTTTGTTGTTATTTGGATCAAAATTATGGTTGTCATTTTGAGAGGGTTATTCAAGTTGTTTTCAGAATGTTGTTTTTACATGAATTTGTCGTTACAATGGGCCCAATCCTACTTCATTGATGTCATTGGCAGAACTCCCATTGGCTTAAATGGCTACAAGATTAAGCCTTATGGAGGCAAAATTCTCCCTACAGCTACTGAACTGAAGAGGGTTACTTGAAAAACTCCATTTGCTAAAGAAAATTGCATGCTAGCTGGGTTTTTTTTATTTTATCCATCTTGTCGTTTCTTCTTAATAAAAGAGCATATCTGAATAGCAATATACTTAACCTCTTCCAGATAGTGACAACACAACCATGCTGGTAGACTCTTCTCATTTAGTTGTATTCAGAGAGGATACAAGTTCGCATTTAGCAATGTGGGAAGGAAGGCTATACATAGCTTTCTACAGACATGTATCATACTGAGAGCACCTGATAATGCATGTGGCTAGTATAATGCTTGGATATAAAAATTATAAACATGTTTATGGCTTAATTATGACATAGAAAACCTTTGTGGGTAACAAGCAATGGCAGAGCTTCTTGGGACAAAGGGATTAAAGAATATTATGTACATTTATAATGTACTATAACTATGTATAGTATTGTGTGAACAATACATCACTTTAACTTTGTATGGAAACATTAATCATAGCTCTCAAAACTACATTGCGGGAAGCAGGCACATATACTCACAAAATAATAATGTCTTAAACCTGAAGCCTGAGAGATAAGGCATTAGAAAGTCACCAGTTTTAGTCTGTGTTTCAAATATATATATTAGAGTCAAGTTCTCAGCTAATGTAATATGGTGTAGAACCTTTAACATTGGGTGATTTCAGATGTGACAGGGGCCCTATTGGCCCCGTCAAGGAATCACCCAAATGATTCCCTGGTGGAATCAGACCAGCCTGTCAACAGACGAGCCGGCAGATTCTGCCAGGGAATCGGGGAGGGGCTGTGCGACGCAACATGTGACCACACAGCCCTGCCCCCCCATGCTTCTGAGGCCGCCCGCCCTCCGGGAGACAGGCAGGCACAGCGGCCAGTGCAGCCACGGCGCCCGCCCGCCCGCCCACCCCCCAGGCTATTGACCACAGCCCGGAATCGGCGGTGAGCATAGCCGCCAATTCCAGGCCATGGTCAGGCGCCAGATGAGACATTACCACCCTCAACCATGGTGAATTCCACCATGGTTGAGCATGGTAATGTCACATCTGTTGGGGGCACAAAGTGATTCCCGCCGCGTGTTCACTTTGACCACACTTTCGGAGATGGTCCCTGGACCATCCTCGAAAGCGTGGTTAATTTGATCCCCACCAGTGGTTCACCATGGTGAACATCTGGCGAGGATCAAACAGACGTTATCGGACCATTCCCCACCACAGGGGATTGTCTGTGGTTGAGCGTGATCTCGTAACGTCTGAAAATACCCATTAATATAGCTATGTCCTTTTATATAAGCTCAGAATCTGGTCATTTAAGTGATGTTATATATTTTTATTATTATTTAGATTCTGTGGTGCTTTTCATGTCAGAAATCCCCTGCATAAATCAGGAACATTGCTAAATTAACTAAGAAAAATTCTCAAGAAAAACAAAACCAATCAAAGTTGAGTTGACAACTTAAGGCCAGACAAAAATAAATAAATAAAATCACTTTTGATAAAATCAAAAGTGAGAGTCATATCTGAATCTTCAAAAAGGAAAAGGGAATTGGTCTCCACTTTCCTGTGTAGACTGTCCACAGTAACGTGTTCTATACTCTTGCAAGTTGGCTGGCATCAACTCAAGTAGCTGTCAAAGACTGTTTTACAGCTGATACAACTTCTAGATTTGAACCAACAGACTGGGAGGGATATTTTGACATAGCAAGTTTATGAAAAGATTTTCCTTTGAGACAGCAAAGAATTAACAGGATGCTTTAAATCCATTTACAGCCCCGAGGTACTGGCAGCTCATCCTCCACAAATGAATAGGAGGTTCTGTCACTGGCAATGAGTAAAGTCCATTCATGTTTCCTGAAAGAGCTGCAGTGAATTATTTGCCAATTCACTTAAACCTGATATGAATGCACTTACTTTACTAGCATTCCCCATATGAATGCACTTACTAATGCATTGCTCACCATGAAAATGTAAAGGTGTTTTTCAGATACATCTTGATCTACTTTGCAACTGGAAGGCAAAAAGGGCTGCTAAAATCAGAAGTGAAATTCAGAGGTGATTCAGAAGTGACGATGACAATGGAACTGTCAGCATCATAGGAATGAGAGAGGCTTTGTACTTGTTGAGATTTCAGAAAAAATGGCCAGCAGAGAATGGTGGTGGTGGTGGTGGGGAGGGGGGTGGATATCATTTTGAACTCATAAAAAAGTTCTCAATCAAAACCCATCCAATCATGAGTGAATTTTTTTTCCATGACAACAACTTGGTGAGATAGGGAAGTGCTATTCTTGATTTACAGTTGGGGAAATAAAGTGACTTGTCAATGGACCTTGAGAAACTGTGTGCTTGACCTTAGAAATGAACTCAACTCTCCTGTGTTCATGCTATCCACTAAAACACCACTTGAATGATTTACCATTCATCATGAGATGGTACAGTAGTATTTGACTTCTTTACCGTGAAGATGAATATAATGTCTACTTTTAAATAATGCAAATAACTGCTCCTAAGGAAAATTCTAGAGGAAAACTTTTTTATGCATCTATTCTGCACTGCCTCAAACCACATCCATAGATCAAAAGCAGTATGAGCGTTATTTGTTTAGGTGTTGCAAAGGCTATTTGGAGTCAACAAGAATGATGTTTGCTCAGCACTTCTGAAAATCAGGCCCTAAACAACTATAAATAACTGAAAGTAAATCTGTATTTTTATGCCACAGAATGGTGTGAAGGTCAAAGAGCGGAACCAAACTGGAATGTAAACCCAAAACTGGAATGATCCATAAATGTTTTCTGAGCTTGAATCTGAACTGAACCAATAAAATCAGAAGTAACTGAACACCAAACTTGAACCAATGTCCTTTTCAAATGAACCAGTTCAAATCAGTGGAACCAGTTCTGAGGGACCTCAAAATCATTGCTGATGCCAGTCTTGGTGGGGTGGAGCATGAATACATGACCACCATGGAAACCATGGGTCTGTCCCAAGTTGTCACCAGCCCTACACATGATGGAGGGCATATCTTGAACCTGACTTTCTACACCAGTCTTGAGGTGGTGGATCTGTTGCTGGGGGAGGTGGTGTCAGCAGAGTCCTTGTCATAGACAGATCATTACCTCCTGCAGGCCTGCCTCTTGATGCATGTCTGCCCCCAGAAAGGTGTGGAACCAGTTTGGTTGGTTCATCTGCAGAGGCTAATAGAACCAGAAAGGTTCCAGAATGCTCTTGGGGAATTACCCTCTGACCCGAATGGCTGACCACTCGATGACCTCATGGTTTCCTGGAACACCTTGTTATCTGAGGCCATCAATCGGAGGGCTCATAGGCATCAGCTCCCAAGGTGTCAGCGTCACCAACCCCCATGGTTTACGGACGGCCTGCAACAGCTGAAGCAGGAAGGGCAGCGGTTAGCGTGATGGTGGCCAAACTCCACACCCAATGGTGGTCACACCAGAATGGACCTGATGCCAGGCTGGGGGATCCCCGTACCCAGGGTCTCAGCTCCAGGTATCAGGGAACACTAAGTGAGATAGCAGGGGAGGGGAAGCAGGGCTTGTCCCAGACTAGATCTCTGGATCCCTAGAAGGAAGCAGCTTTTACCCTCCCAGAGAAAATACCCCACCCAGGTAAGGTGACCTGCAAGAAGCCCAGCGAGAGGGCCCTATACCCCAGGGTATCACAGAACCAAACCATCTAAAACTGAAAAATGGGCTGCTCAAACAGATTGTTGAAGTTGAATACAACCTGTTTGAACTTTGAAATTGCGGGGTGGGCAGTTAGTCTACAGCTCCTTTCACCTCTTCTTCACCCCTCTCAGCCAGAGGATAACTAAGTTCGCACTCTCCTTGGCTATGGAAAGACACACCTGTGGGCTCTGAACACAGGAATTATCCCTTTAACAATGCTGAACCTCTCTCTTTGAGGGCCACTAAAAGTGCCAAGGAACTGTGTGCTTGATGTGGAGACTGTAGTGTGGGAAAGGAACTTCCCCCGGCACTGGGACCAGCAGGACTTTGCAGTGGAGCTGACTGTGGGCCAGTCATCTCTCCAGATTAAGTTCTGGAGAACAAACCTGCAAGATCCTGCTGTGCACATTGTGTAACACTGCAACAGAAGGGACTGGCTTTGCGTTTACCTTGCTAGCTAGAGATAAGTTCTGAACTACCCTGAGACACCTATTTCTGCGTGCCCCGAAGCTTTTGAGTCAAGGGACTGCTTAATGCTGTTAACGTCAGGATCTCCTTTCTCCAGACTCTCCAGTCTCCTTCAGCCTGACTTCCCATAGTCTCCTTTTTCAACAGGTGTGCTGCATTGCCAAGCAAGAGTAACCCCACTGAGCCTTTTGCATGGCTCTGTGGCTACAGGCCTCCTCACTGGTGGAGAGGACTAAGCAATGGGTGGCGGGTGCCAATACCCAATGCTCCATGCGTGGAGGTGGGTGGAGGTGAATGAGGGTCCATGGGCATGCACCCACACGCACAGCCCACCCACCATGGCAACCACCCACCCCCTGCACCGCTGTCCCATTTTAAAAGGGCCTATGATGCTATACAGGATCTGTGACTCTGAGTTGCCAATGGTAGTGAAGAGGGAGATACCAAATCTCAACATCCCCTTGGTTTCATTGCTTTTTCTCTTTGCAAACATTATCCTTTTGAGCTTGTGGCTTCCTTTAGGATTGAGTCCATTGGTATCAAGGAAACCTTTCTGTTATGATCTATAGCTATACCAATGAGTTTTTCAAAGTAATCAATCCAGCCATACAAAAATTTATTTTTCCTATTTGGCCTCAAAACTGTCATCTTGAAATAGCATCAGGGCTGGTCTTAGAAACTGCGGGGCCCAGGGTGAAGACAAAATGTGGGGGGCCCTCAGCCCTGCCCACTTCCCCCACAGCTCTGCCTACTTTCCCATGACCCAACCCACTTTTGATGGCTCTGCCCACTTTCCCACACCCACATGGTCTCACCTCTCTCACTCACACACTTGTACCTCCCCNTCTCTCTCACACACACACACACACACACACACACATTCATGCTCTCTGACACACATTCATTCATTCTCTCTGACATATTCTCACACATTAATTTTCTCTCACATTTAATCACACACACACACACATGCACACTCATCAAATACACACTCAAACTCACACAGACTCATTCAAAGCAAAGCACTCTCTCTCGTTCTCTCTCTCACACACACACACACACACACACACACAGACTCATTCAACCAGCACACACACACACACGAACTCACACAGACTCATTCAAACCAAAACACTCTCTCTCTCTCTCTCTCTCTCTCTCTCTCTCTCACACACACACACACACACACACACACACACAGACTCATTCAAACCAACTCTCTTTCACACACAGACTCATTCAAACAAACTATCACACACACACACACACAAATACAGACATTCAAAGAAACATACTTATTCAAACACACAAACTTACATACTTACTCCCACACATTTGCCTGCTGCTGCTGTCTGAACCTCCAGTGTACTGGTCCTGTCTGCTACGGGTGGGACTTGGGGGGAAATATTGGTTACCGGATTTACTGGATACCGGATCTCTGAATACTGGATTACCGGATTAGAACCGGTATACCTGTACCAGATCTTTTCCCATTGAAATCAGTGGGCAACTTTTCCCATTGAAATCAATGGGAGAGAAAAGTAAAACCGAAATACCTGCAAATGCAATTCAATTACAAAAAAAGGTAAAAACACAAGTGAATCTAACTGCTAACTAACCAACAGTACCACCAGACCACACTTTGTGCCCCCACAGCCCCCATTAGATCCCACAGCCAACTACCTATTTTTTAAATTATTTTTTAAAATAATAATAGGGTTTTTTGTTAAAGCAAAAGCAGTGTACTACACTCAAAATGTCAGTGTCAGGGCATCACACAGGAACAGCCAGTCCCCAGCACACTACACTTTGTGGCCACAGCCCCCACGGCCCCCAGTAGCCCCCAAGGGGCCGGCAACTAACATATTTTTTTTTAAAACAATAGTTTAACTTTTTTTCCCACATCTTAATGCGGTTTAATGCAGGATTAACTTTAATGTGGGGTTAACTTGCAGTTTAATGCGTTAACAGTTTAATGCAGGGTTAACTTACAACATTGCATCACTGTTAGTTTTGTTTACTTTTTTCCCCCAAACCAGATCCCCAAAAGAGATCACATTGCGTTTGCCTACCTTTATCCTGAACCTCCAAATCCTCGATCTTCATTCCCTCCTTGGCCACCACTAGTCTTCTTAATGGCTCCTTTTTGTGGGTGATGGGAATATCCTTATTTCTCAATTCACACAGATACACTCACACAGATAAGATTTATTAAGGGGTCCTCTTAACATAAGGGCTTGTTTCCATGGAAGGGAAAAGGAAAGGTTCTTTCATTCATGCCTGAGTCCACTGCGTCACAGGGTTCAGCCTGAAGGCCTAGTCCTAGACCTGGTCATCAGTTCATTAATTCATTCACCAATTCACGCCTGAGTCCACTGGGTCACAGGGTTCAGCCCAAAGGCCTAGTCCTAGACCTGGTCAGTGGTTCATTAATTCATTCACCAATTCACGCCTGAGTCCACTGGGTCACAGGGTTCAGCCTGAAGGTCTAGTCCTAGACCTGGTCAGCAGTTCATTAATTCATTCACCATTCATGCCTAAGTTCACTGGTTCACAGGGTTCAACCCAAAGGCCTAGTCCTAGACCTGGTCAGCAGTTCATTAATTCATTCACCGTTCACGCCTCAGTCCACTGGGTTGTGGTGGAGGGCAAATGTGGAGTGTGTGTGTTGTACCCATGCACACATATGGGATGGGGGGGTAACCCTGTCCCAACCATGTCCAAACCCCAATGTCATCACTCACCTACTGGAGTGCTCTTGGTTTAATCTCCTCTGGAATGCCAGTTGCTTTCCATGATGGTAGCACTCTGGAAGGCATTAGGCAAGGCTACAGAGCAGACACAGAGATACCTAATAGCTTCATAGAATCTGCAGAACACAGAATGATGCTAAAAGGCAGCAATGCGCCATGCAGTGCACTGCTGGCAGTGTTACATAATCAATTATTCTTCTTCCATTGCTGTGTCCTGTCCTCAATGAGTGTCATTGAAAGAGTCCTCTTCTAGACAGACACAGTCAGACTCCAGGGTGTGGAATGCTTTTTATTTCAAATCCACAGGCTAGGCTACGGAGACACGCAGGGACCCTTTCTCTTCAGAGGCTCATCAGAAACACCCACTGAGGAAAATGGGCCCCATTGCATCATGAAGTGCACTCATTGGGGGTGACTGGCATTCATCTTCTGCCTTTGTGGTCCAGTCTGTTCCAGATGAGGTGCCATAGCTGGGGTGCTGGAGCCTCTGACACGGAAGGACTCCAGCCTCAGGAATTATTTGCAATTTAATCCAAAGGGAGTGTAGTCCTACCACGTCTGGAGGAGCAGTGATGGTGGTGGGGAGTTGGGGACACATTAGATGGCTGATGGGGGCCGGACTGGAGCTTGGGTGAGAGAGTGGTGGGTGGATGGGGAGGGTGCTGCAGGAGGGGGGCTGGTCTGGGGAATGGGCCATGCCATTGGGGAGTGGCCCCTGCCCCCCGGAAGACATTCTGCCCTCCCAAAGTCCTCTGCACATATTCCGGGGGGTGGGGGCGGTCTCCCCACACATGTCAGGCTGATGTGTTTTTCTGTGGTGTGCTGTGTGCTGGTGTGGCGTGTGACTGGGTGAAGGGCCCTGCTGGGGTGTTCCATTCCAGACTACGAGGATGGAGTGCAATGGATTAGCACCGCTGGGGCACTCCACTCCTGTGTGTGTGTGTGTGTGTGTGTAAGAGAGAGTGGTGGGTGGATGGGGAGGGTGCTGCAGGAGGGGGGCTGGTCTAGGGAATGGGCCGTGTCATTGGGGAGTGGCCCCTGGCTCCTGGAAGATGTTCCGCCCTCCCAAAGTCCTCTTCATGTCTTTCGGGGGGTGGGGGTGGCCACCCCACGCATGTTGGGCCGATGTGTTTTTCTGTGGTGTGCTGTGTGCTGGTGTGGCATGTGACTGGGTGAAGGGCCCTGCTGGGGCATTCCATTTCAGACTCCAAGGACAGAGTGCAATGGATCAGCACTGCTGGGGCACTCCACTCCAGTGTGTGTGTGAGAGAGATGAGTGTAAGAAAAGACTAGACGAGTCCACTCCTTGCCCTTCCTGGATGGAATGGGATCAAAGGAGGCAACTTGTGGGTTGGAAATATATGGGAATAAATAGTAGTTTTCCTACTACTTTTCCCTGGTGGAGTGCTTGGACTGGGAATATTGCCCTGCTGCGGGTGCCATGCTGGCTGTGCAAACCGAGACCACCTGCTCCTCTGAGCTTGTCAATGACACTGCTGACCAAACTGCAGGCTGATGTAATTTGCCTGAGTCTTGTCAGGATGTACACAGGTGCAGGGGAGTGAAGGTAGCTGGAGAGGATATCCCCTGGGGCTGGGCAAGCACATCATGTCCCCCAGTCAAAGGTCTCGCCCTCCATGAACCCAAGAAGGGGAAGGTTAGTCTTGAGAAAGACCAACTCTTCCATTGTCTTTGGGTCCAATTTTGAGCGATGTGGGGTCACAATGTCTCCTGCCACACTGAACACCCGCTCCGAGGATACACTCGTAGGAGGACACGAGATGTATCGCATGGCTACCTTTGCAAGCAGGGGCAATTACTTTGTAAAGCGTCAGGTACATTGCTGGTGCTATATAAATGCTTGTTAATAATAATAATAATAATAATAATAATAATATCAAGGTCAAAACACACATTCAGACACCTGTTGATGTTATGTCTAAAGACAATCGATGTCACTGGAAAGCTGGTCTTCTACACTGAAGTCTGAAGGAGCACTGAAAGCAGTTGCCCAGATCTGCTTATGGAGAGATAGGTGGTCATCCTCTCTGTATCTCCCACTCACTAGCTGCTTTCCACACCTGCTCCCTTGCTGAGGGCCCTGGCCATGGGAGAGGGAAGGAAAGGGAAGGAGGTGGGCTTCCCCAGAGCTACACAGGTGAACCAGGCACTTGCGCCCAGCCTCTTGGCTATAGTCTTAAGGCAAGATTTTCAACAAAATATTGACTAAAAATGTATTACATGTAAAGTTGAATATTTCAGTGGAATTTAGTTTTGTTACAAAATGTTAATGCAATATTGGATTCTCCGTATGTTTTATAAAGTTCAGAGTTCTGAAATTCTGCTTGCTTACTATATCACTGACTGACAACTGCTTTTGGAACAGCAGACACTCCTCCCTCAGTATGCCCATCTGTCCATCTAGCTAGCTGTCCACCTTCCATCAGCACAGTATCTCAGTTCCTTCTAAGTATTGGGTCATCATACTCCTATGATTTCAGAATGAGTCGCCACATTTTTTTTAAAAAACAAACCACAGCTTTTTTAAAGACATGATTCCCAAATCATGAGAATCTCAGCTTTCAGTTTGAAAAGTAAGTTTCTAATCCTTGTGATTTGGGGGAAAATCGTAAAAACTTTACTGCAATGTACCCTAATATCTTAGACACTGAAAGGACTAAGAGAACCAAATATTTATTCATTTTTTATTCTTAAAAGTTTCATTGTTTTCAATCCAATTTCATGATTTTGGAGTAGGATCTTCTGAGCTCTTACAATTCCCAGGCCAGACATTTTTCAAAAAAATAAAAAAATAAACACATATGTAACCTGACTCACTTGTGTAGTATAACTTCCTTACCCCAAGGCTCCTTGGGGCATAAGGGAATATTGTGTCTAACTAGAGTGCAATCCTTTTCTGAGCAGTCTATAGTGTAGTTTGTCTCTGAAACATGGTCAGCATAGCCTTAACACGATTCAAACTCTGTAGGTCAAGAGTGGCCTTGTTTCCTAGTGATAACTGCACAGCTACTGATTTTGATGTTATTTCCCTGTATGTGACAGTGATTCTGGAAATGGCATAGTGTAAAAAGAAGCTATTCTCCAAAGTGCTATCTCCTGGAGGTGAAAATTTCAGAATTTAAACCTAGGGATGCTCTGTTTATCACATTATCATCCCACTATTCAGACAACTGCATCCTGACCCACTGTCCATTGAATAAATACCACAATACTGAACCAAACAAATGGTCCATCAAGAACAGTTTCCTGTCTCCAACAGTGGCCACTTTTAGTCACTTCATTGAAGTACTGACTAGTAACCATTTATGGATCTGTAAGGAATTGGGGACCTTGGGGCCCTGGAGGTGATGGCTGGCTCCTAACTGGTTTAGTCTAGTCAGGGTCCAGCATTATTGTTGAAGGCCCTTTTCCATGCTAGTCAGGCCACCCCTCTCCCAGCATTGCTCAATGTCCCCATCTTCCTTGTTGGTTCCTTCAGTCCCTCCCCCCATTATCTGTTTGGCACGTGCACATGGGCTGGGTGAGCCAGTTCCTGGAAGTCCACCCGATCAGCTGTTTGGTGCGTGCACCTGGGCTGGGAGAGCATGTTACTCTGGTCCCCTGATCAACTGTTTGGCAGCAGCTCCTACTGTAGACAGTTCCTCAGCCTAGGGATAAGCAAACAGATCGCGGTTCAGGTTTGGCTGTTCGGTTCGGCTGCATTCGGTTAGGCCGTTCGGTTCGTGCGCGGGTTTGGGATCGACTGTTCAGTTCAGCCATTTGGTTCGGGTTCAGCCGTTCAGAAAAAAGTTTCACAAGAGCACGTGAAGCCGTAATCGCATTGGAAACCATAAATTTGAGTGTGTGTGGAGCTCTGTGGCAAGTGAGTGTGTGTTTGGCTGGGTGGCTCTTTGGTTTTTGTGTTTTGGCTGTGTTTGGGTTGGGTTTGGCTGTGTTGTGGTTGTGTTCGTGGTTGGTGAGTGTTGGTGTGTGCTGTGGGTGACTGTTTTGACTGTGGGTGGGATGATTGTTTAAAAAAAATGAAGAAGGCTGAAGTTCTTATTCAGAGGCTAGGGGCCAACTTGCCGCTTGAGGAGGAGGACGAGGTAGAGGTCGCTGGCAAGGCCCCTACTACACCTATGGTGGTGATGTCCAGCTCCTCGGCTGAGGAGCAAGTGGCGGGTTCAGGAGGTGCTGCCAGGTTTGTAAACTTTTTTTTTACTTTGAGGACAATAAAGGCTCTAGAGTGAGTTCAATGGTGTGTGGGTGGGTGCGTGGGTGGTGGGCATCAGTCAGGCATAAACAGTGGACATCAGCAGGTGGAAGCGGATGTCTGTCACAGAGAGAGGGTACTGTAGTGTGGGGGGCTCTTGCACAAGCAGCACCCACACCCAAACGTGTGCCAGGCTAGCAAGGGTCTCCACTCTCCAGTTGCCATCCCATTCCATATGCACCCCCAAATAAGGGCAAGATTTGCACGTGCAAGCCAGGGACTTTCTAATTGCAACACCATTCCCTAGCATCCTCTAGCACCCCAAAGAGGGCATGTGACAGCCAGGGCCTTCCTAGTTGCAATCCCTGGCATCCCTAATCACCCCCAGGAGGGCAGGATTTGCACATGCCAGCCAGGGGATTTCTAGGTGCAATCCATAGCATCCCCAAGCACCCCCGGATGGGCAAGATTTGAACGTGCTTTCTAGTTGCAATCCCTATCACCCCAAGGAGGGAGGACTAGATGCATCATCATCATACATGCATGATATTACTTTGGTGTTCTTAATTTGTTCCCATTTCAGAGAGAAATTGGATGCCGGCCCCAGTGCTGCTGTCAGGACCAGGCAAAGGAGGAGGACCCCTAGGCAGAGGTCGTCACTGCCAGTGACACCCCCAGACATTCGGCACAGGAAGTCGGATGTCTGGAGGTTTTTTGACAAGGGAGATGGAATCACCACATGCAAGGTATGGCATGGGGACTGGAACAACAGGGAATGAATTGCCCTATGACCTCACATCTTAGGAACAGAAGTCCCCTGTAGAGAGAGATTGGCCACCCAGTCCACCCACTTGTGGAGACAGAATGCAGTCAGGGCTTGACAGACCATTGGTCTGACACAGTATTATGTTCCTAGCTTTTTCTTCTCTTTTTAGATCTGCCATAAAATATTCCACCAGCAGAGGAAGGGGATCACATCAGGACTCATCGCCCACATTGTGGGCACTCATGGCCTGAGAGTGAGGCAGCAGGTGGAGGAGTCTGGTGTGGCTGTGGTCGTAGAGTCTCAGTGTCAGAAGGAGGGGGGGAAGGAAACCCACAAATGAATGCAAGTGCGCCCTTCCCTCCCATCCAGCCCTGATGTGGAGACCCCTGGACCATGGGAGAATGCAGAGGACAAGGCCTTTCGGGCCCAGTTGGAGCGGCCCACCCGGGACTTGGTGGCCGAGGTCCAGCAGTCTTCAACCACCATGGAGAACTGCCTAGTGGAGCAGTTTCAGGTGGTCCAGGTGGAGAGGTAGAAGGTGGAGGTATTCACCCAGTATGTCTCCACCGAGATGGACCACCTGCAAATGTACCACCAGGCACTCTCCAGGTGGCATCGGGACATGGAAGGGGCCCTGAAATTTGCCATGTCCCATGGCTACGAGCTGCCAGAGTCATGGGTGGCCGGCCCTCAGTCCTGTGTTGTGCCCCAACGGCTATTGCCTTTACTCGAAGTCCCAGGGGACAGTCCCAGAGACTCCTAATTTAAATGTATAAGTTTCCTTTGAATGTTTGCTTTTGGTTTTTAGAATGTTGTTGTTGTTTTGTTGTTGTTGTTTTGTTGTTGTTGTTTTTGTTTTGTTGTTATGTAAATCATTTAAATAAAAGTTGTATTTATTTTTACGAGCTTCATTTGACCTGTCAATTCTTTTATCCCTATGTGCTAAAGTTGGTGGTAGCAGCAGGTACAGAAATGCATGCAGGCAGGCAGGTACATATAAAATGTTGTGTTATATTCCATCTCATTATGGTAGGTTTGCTGCATGCTGGATGTGGGCAATGGGCTTTGGGCACATGAGCACAGATGGGGGTCATTGAGACTGGAAGAAGCAGACATTGGTGGCCATGGTACATAACCCTTGGCACAGACAGCATATAGGCCTGGCCTGGAGGCATTGGCACTAGCACCAGAAGACATTGGTTGCCAGGGTACAGAACACTTGGCAAAGACAGCATACAGGGATGCCGTGGGGGTCATTGGCACTAGCACCAGCAGACATTGGTTGCCAGAGCAGGCAATCAGGTGATGTGGCATGAGTGGCAGACAAGCAGACTGAGGCAGGGTTAGAGCTTTGCAACCTGGGCAGGCGGGCGGTCAGGCAAACAGTGTGGTATGGGAGGCAGGTAGGCAGACTGAGGCATGCTTTGAGTTTGGTGTCAAGCTGAGCTGGCAGACAGGCAGCGTGGCATGGGAGGCAGTAGGGAGGCAGGCTTTGAGCTAGGCAAACTGCATGGGCAGACAGGCAACTTAGCATGGGAGGCATGAAGGTGGACTGAGGCATGCTTTGAGTTTGGCAGCAAGCTGAGCGGGCAGACAGGCAGCGTGGCATGTGAGGCAATAGGGCAGGCAGGCTGGGACCAATATTGGCAGCAGGGCACTCAGATAGGCTAGCAAAGACTGTACAGCGCATGAGAGCGAGAGCCAGTCAGTGTCACATAGGCGGGGCGAGATCGTGTAGCCATAGGCCGATTGGCAGGCTTACAGTTTGTTTCCCAATGCCACCCTGCATCATGAGGTCAGTCAGATAAGGCAACTGAGGCCATCTAGTATGAGAGAGGAGAGAGAGAGAGAGAGAGAGAGAGAGAGAGAGAGGCAGGGCAGGGGGAGGGAGAGACAGCAACTCAGTAGCACAGGAGCAATAGCTCTAGCCCAGATTGAGGAGGAGGAGCCCCGTCCCAAGACTGCCCCTGGCATGGGATGGCATGTGCCACTGCACCATCACTCCTTGTCCAGGGGCAGCTCAGGAAATCCCAGCAGTGGAAGGTTCACCTTCAGGAACAGCAACTGCTCCACCAACTTGGCCCCCAGTCTCAGGCGGTGTGAGGCGCTAATGTCCCCCACAATGGAGAACACCCTCTCACTGGGGATGCTGGTTGGTGGGCAGGACATGATACCGTTGGCCACTTTGGACAGGGACAGCCACACGTTGGCCTTGCTGACCCAGTAGGCCAAGGGATCGCTGCTGGGATCAATACATGGCTTCTCTTCCAGGTAGGTCTCCACTGCTGCCGAGGTGCCATCATACTCCCTCTGGTAGCTCTGGGTGGGCATCACCTGCCCCACTGCCCTCAGCCATGCTGTTTGGCCTTTGTGCTGAGCCCCATGATCCCCAGAGTGGGCTTCACAGAGGGGGAGCTGCTGGCAGTAGGGGTCCTGCTGCTGATGCTGCTCATCCTGCTGCTCGTGCTGCTGCTACCGCTAGGGATAGGGGCAGGGACCCAGATGTCTGGAAGGGGTCGCTGCTCCCACTCCCACCGTCCCCAGGGGCTTTCTGCTGCATGGCCGGCTCTGTCTGCCGGACCTTCTGCACCAGTGCAACCTTCCGGACGCCATAGACTGCTGTCTCCCATGCCATGCTGCCCTTGATACTGGTGTCCAGCATGTTTGCCAGGAAATATTAATCCCGGCGCAGGAGCTTGTCAAAGCGCACACTCAACCCCGCCTTCAGCTTCCGCGCAAGGCCAATCGCCTCATCTGACATCCTCCTGTACTGAGGACCACAATCCCCCCACCCTAGAATCTCCTCCAGGCTGCTGCAGAGAATATGGACCAACGGGGTCACCTGGCTGAAGGTGACGGTGGAGCTTCTCAAGGTCTCCGTGATGGCCAGAAATGGTCTCAGGACGAAGACCGTGTAATCGATAATCTCCCATTACTCCCTGTTGTACCCTGGAGGTGCCTCAATGTCTGTCTCCAGTTCCACCTAATGCAGGGCAACTTTCTGTTCAAGTAGCTGCTTGAGCACCAGGAAGGTGGAATTCCACCTGGTGGAGACATCCTGGACCAGCATGTGCACTGGGGACCCTTGCTCGTCCTGCTTCTCCCAGAGGAGCTCTCTGCCCTTCATGCTGTGGTTGAAGAAGTCCGCCAACTTCCTCCCCCACTTGACCAGGGAGTTAGGGGTGCCTTGCCCAATCCCCTTCTCCCCCAAGCCTCCCACGACATGGAGGGTGTGTGCGGCACAAGGGATGCTTGTGAAGCCCCCGTCATGGACTGCCTTTAGTATATTGGATGCGTTGTCCATGACCACACACCCTGCACCTGGCATTACCCACTCCCTCACCATGGTGGCCAGGGCTGCCTCCAGGTTCGTCGAGGTATGAGAGCTGTCCATGACTTGGTCCTGAAGCAGGGCCCACCTATACCCTGCTTCAGGTCCCCTCCTGCCACTGCCAAGCACTGCCTCTGGGTCCTGCCACGAGTGTGCAGTCACTGCCAGGTAGGCATGCTGGATGTTTCTGGCGGACCATAGGTTGGTGGTGAAGTGGACCATGGCCCCCCTAGTCCCTGCCAGTAGTTCCCTCACCTGCTCCTTCAAAGCCCTGTAGAGCTGTGGCACCACGGTCTGACTCAGAGTGGGGCGGGAAGGCAGCTTAAAGTTGGGGGCCAGGAACGCAATCAGCCACTGGAAGCCCTTGTCCTATACAATTGACAAGGGTTTGCCCTTCTAGGGCAATCATTTCTGCCAACAGGCGCTTGACATTCCCTTGGAAGCCAGTGCCACGGCGTCCTGATGATGGCATGATCAGATCCCCCCACACCATCTCCCCCATGGTGGACTGACGGCTCTGCTGGGAAGGCTCCTGCTGCTGTTCTGCCACCATACTGCTCCTGCTGTTAGAGGCAGCAGCAGTTGGTGCAGAACACTGGCCCGCTGAAGGAGCCGGGTGACTGGGCGCTGCTGCAGTCGGAAACCCACTAGCATCCACTTCCCCTGCCTTCCCGCTGAGCAACAGAGCACTGTGGCATGCCTTGAGGTGCCACGCCATTGCATTTTTGCCAAGGATGATGAGCACCTACCCATGCTTCACCATCTTATTGCACAAAGTGCACTGCACCTCTCTGGGATCATCTGCCCACATCTACTTAAAATGATCCCAGACTGAGGATTCCTCCCCCCTCCTGCCTTCTTGCCTTCCCCGGCGGACATACTGCTGCCAGTGCTGCTGGGAGGGGGAGAAGTTCATGGCACTGGTGATGCAGCTCTGGGAGGAGGGTCAGACATCACCTCAGCTACAGACATCTCCTCTGCAGCACTAGTGTCCGCCTCTTCCTCACTGTCCGTGATCACGGTGATGTCCCGTGAAGGAGAGTACTGGGACGCTGAGGCTAAACTGCCCGTGCCCACCATGCTGTTGGCACTCTCCCTGTGCACCCCTCTGTAGCTGCTAGTGTTGCTGCTGCTGCTGCTCCTCCTCTCCCTACTGACATTGCCTGGGGGAATCGGGCCCTGCCTCTAGCAGCCGGGGTAGGATACACCAGCTCTGGACTTCTGGGTATCACCTCGACAGTGGGGGACATTGGTGGCCCTGGAAGAACATCAGAAGCAGCACCAACACCTGCTCCAGCACCACCAGCAACAGAGACAGATGCAGCCTCAAGTCCTGCAGGCCTTCCAGTGCCCTGCGTGGCAGTGGAGGAGGGCATTGCCAGGAGGCGCCACTGAGCCACTGAAGCCTGTTGCCCTAAAGGAGGCCTGATGAGTTTGGGGTGTGTGTGTGTGTGTGTGTGTGTGTGTGTGTGTGTGTGTGTGTGTGATGTGCTCTACGTCTGGCTACTGCTGCTGCCTGCTGTCACTTTCCTTGCACGGCCCCTCCCGCCTCTGGCACATGCCCCATTGCCTCCCCTATAGGCAGCAGACTGGCCTCTCTTTCCCTTCTCCATTTCTCCCTCCAAAATAATGTTTTTATATGGTTTTTTGTTAATTTAATTTTTTTATCTAATATTATATATATATATCGATTTACACTAAATCTAACTGCTAATAACTATTCTAAATGCTATGAACTAAATGGATTATCTAATAAACACAGGCCTTCTCCTACAAACACTAAAACTAAATCACTAATGCTATCTCTATCACTAAGCTAACTCCTACAACTCTCTCTCTCTCTCTCTCTCTCTCTCTATCTATCTATCTATCTCTCTATCTATCTATCTATCTATCTATCTGGGATGGGTGGAATCACAAAAAACACAAGGAGGGGTACAAAACTGAAATGAAACCTAAATCAATCTAATAATCCTACTCTAAATGAAAAAACAGGGGAAGGGAAGGGAATCTGGGATGGAATATATGGGAGAGGGAAAGGATTCAATGGAGGGGGAAGGGAGGAAGGAAGATTGAACATAGGGAACACAGGGAGGGGTAAAATCAAAAAATAACCATTAAATCTATCTAAACTAAGCTAAATAAATGAATGAGAATATGGGGGTAGATGGGTTGGATGGGTGAAATGGGAGGAGGATTGCAATGTATTTGGGATCTGGGAAATGCTGGGAGAGGGAGCCTTCTGAAACACCTGCTGTTCAGGAACAGAAGGTGTTGGGAAGGGGAGATGCAGATAGTTTTGTTTCTTGCAAGCCTATCCACCCCTGTTGCCTGGAAGTCTGTTCCTCAGCTGACTACCCCTCCCTGTCACGTTTGACCTTCCAGTGACATTTTTTTTGCCACCCGAACTCACCGGAACGTGATCCGAACTGATCGAACTGTTCGGTCATTTCGACGTTCGGAATCGAGTTTGGTTTGGTAAGTTCGTGTTCAGGTTTGTGTTCGGTCATCCGAACAGTCAGAGTTCAGGCTGAACTCTGAATTTCTGAACTGCGTTCGCCCATCCCTACCTCAGTCAACGCATGGCATGGAGGGTCTTGCGATAGCCTCCCTGTACAAATTCTCCAGGAGGTAGGGATGCTCATTTGAACTGCCCTCTCCGCTGACCCAAGGAGTGTTGGCTCTGTCTGCAGTGACCCTCCGTGTGGTGGCCATAGGATCTGGCTTGCCCCTATCTCATTTGTTTTCACCCTTTGTCTTGGGCTCTGGCCTCAACTAGCTATGGAAGCTGTAGCAAGGCAGCTAGAATTATAGTCCCCCCATATATAAAATGGTTTCAAAAGATAAACAACTGCAAAGAAATATATTGAGATTTTATTCACAGGGATTTATACAGGAGTCTGAGGCTCACAGTTGGGAGGTGTTACAGTGCTAGTGCTTATATGTATATTTATTATTTACAGTGGCAGTAGTGTTGGAACCTATAATCATTGTGTTAGAGCGCCACCAAGTGGATGAATGAGGCATCGCCACTGATCAGTGAATCAGATGTGTTTTCTGTTGGAACTTTTTGTAAACTAAAACAAATGACTAAATATAATAATAATAATAATAATAATAATAATAATAATAATAAATAATTAATGCCCTTCCACAATCCCCCTGTTCCCATTCTACCTCCTGGTGGTCTGGAAAATACCTAGCAAAATATTTCAAAAGTGGTGGCACTGGTATCTGTTGCATCCAGTCCATAGACCCTTGCCCCATTCTTCAAGTCCCTGCATTATATAGCAATAGAACTGCAGAGCTGGAAGTGACTCAAAGGTCATCTAATCCGACATTATGCCCTGAGACAATATCTGCTTACAGCATTGCTGACAGATGCTTTTTCAGGTGGATTTCGACTAGGGCTCAGATGAAAGCAAGTGTTCCCATTCTGCAAGGAAATTCTGACCTTTCATGAGCGCTTGTGAGTGTTCATCGGTACTTCATCAGTCTCTGGTAATTCAGTGCTTCTGCCATTGTCAATATTCACATCTCTGATTTTTCCATATTTTCCCATTGTCACTCTCTGGCATTTTTAGTCACTTTTAGTGTTTTCTGGCATTTTGGTCACTTTTCATCACTTTCCAGGACTTTTTAGAACTTTTACAGCAGTTTTACGGCAATATGATATGATTTTATGGCAATATGATTTATGATTTATTATTTATTATGTATTATGAAGGCCCTGAGTCCTGTTTTAATAATTTATATTGTTATTGATGATTTTAAATTGTATTTTATTGTATTCTTTTTCATCATTGGAAGCCGCCCCGGGCTGTTCGCAGGAGGGGCAGGGTACAAATTTATAAAACAAATAAATAAATAAATTTTGTGGCACTTTTATAGCAATTTTTGGCACTTCCCCAGAACTTAGTTGGCAGGTTTTCATTTTTAAAGCCTCTAAGGGTATACATGAGGCATACACACAGGGCTTGGGATCAGCCCCATAGCAGCTCTCTTCAACTCAAAACAGCGGAAAAGCTGGTAAATTTATGTGTCGCACTAATGAAGGTGAATGCGCAGTTTCTGATGGAAACAGCATTTGCCACAATTTGTCATTTCAGACCTAAGTTTGACAACATTCAAATAGGAAGATTCCACAGCCTCTCTGAGTAACTTATTCTATTCCCCACCAATTCTTACAGTTACTAAATTACTGCAATTTAAGGTTATTCCTACTTGTTCTATCTTCTATGAGAGTGGAGGACAAATGTTCACCATCATTCTTGAGGCATCCTTTTTAGATGTTTGGAAACAGCTATCATGTCCCCCCTTAGTCTTCTAAATATAGTCAGAATCTTATTTCATTTTTCTCATTTAATAAAGTATTTTATTACATGGCCAAAGGCCTTTGCATTTCATAAAACATAAAAGCAAAGGAAATCAAATCAAATACATAAGCCATTAATAACTGCTTCCTCTGTCCCTTACTATCAATTTATTATGATCCAATATCCCATTTCTATGCCCTATTTAGATTAAATTAATGTGATTAATTACAAAAAGGCTTTCTCATGGGCACATTTTAATGTGCACAGAAAACAATTATTTTATTTATAAATAAATAAATAAATAAATAAATAGAATAAAATCAGACTCAATCAGAGTCAATACTAATATAACAGACAAAACAGGACAAGATTTCATAACAGAGTACAATGAAGATAATCACCCGCACAATGAAGATTATCGAACCGCGCTAGTGGCTCCATTAGTTAAGGTGGAGCTAACATACTTCATTGAGAGTTCCATTGACTTCAATAGAGCTCCCCGAGGCAATATCCTCTGCCTAGCGACCTGATACTGATAGGGTTTTCTCCTAGATCCTGTCAGTAAGACAGTGGGTGATTTTAGACGTTACGCTTTCCTGAATCACCACAGAGGATTCCCACTAGTGGCAAGCCAACCAACGACCCCCCGTGGCCCAGGAAGGCCCCGAACAGATCTGATGGGAGCGGGACCACAGCAGGGAATCGGACTGGCAGACCAAGGCCTGGGGCAGCATTACAGATGTGACGCCGATTCCAGGCCATGGTCAAAACACCCAGAAGGCTCCAGGGAGGGGTGGGAGGTGGACATGGCCAAAGGGATCCTGCATGGCGAGTCCCACCTGGACATAGGATTGGGACCACACACCAGCCAGCGCTTCTATCTCCTCTATGGTGGGCTCTGACAAGCCGTAGTCAGCATCTGGGGGCCACGTAAGGTGACCGAGCTCCAACAGGTGGTGAATGGCCACCCCACATGACCACTGGTAACCAGGGGCTCCGTGGATGCAGCCAAAGGACACGGCCAGGGCAGGGCCCCCCTCCGCCAGAAAGCTCATGTAGGCGGCCAGGCTGCACACAGAGAGAGCACACACAGTCTCCACCATGGACCACCCCACATGTGAGCACCTCATCTCTGGGATGCGCCCATCAGGAAAGGGACACAGGCCCAGCGTCTCCGCATGCAGCCAGCAATCATGGGCGCTCACCTCATAGCCAATGTAGCACAGCCTGGAGCTCAGACTTGCATAGGTACCAGAGAGGCTGTCTGGGGAGCTCAGGAGCAATTGCATAGCCGGGGAATTCCACTGGTCACAAAGGGCCATGGTCTTGTGGAAGGTCCAGCTATGGGGGGCGCTGGGCGTGGTGGGACCCGTGAGCCCTGGGGAACCACTCCCAGACATGGTACAGCAAGCGGCGACTAATAACTGAAAGGAAAGAGGGACCCCACAATCCCAGGAGGGACGGGAGGGGAAGAAGGGGAGCTCCAAGGCCAAGTGATAAGGTCACAGGCTGTGCCATGGTACGGCAAATGAGCAAGGTGTGGGGTCGGACCCAGCACAGCTGCTGGAACCGAGCAAATGAACAGTACAGCCTAAACAGAGATCAGGGCAGTGAGGACAACATGCAACCAACACTGATAGTTGGGAGGTGATGACAGCAGGGATGCAGGTTCTGCCTGCACTGCATGAGCTAGGCCCCTAGGTTGTTCGTTTCTTCTGTTTCCCGGTGGGAATTGCTATGACCACCCTTTCGGAGATGGTCCAGACCAGATCTCCGGAAAAGTGGTTAGCTTTGGGTGTTTTCAGGTGTTACAAAATCACAGTCAACCACAGTGAACCACACACAACCCCGTGGTGGGGCCAAATGGAGATGTTCGGCGGCCGCCAGATGTTTACCACAGACAATCCCAAGCAGGGCACAAAATTAACCACCCTTCCAGAGCTCCGGCCCAGACCATCTCTGAAAGGGTGGTAAAAGCAATTATACAGAGAAACAACAAAACATAACAACTGAACAGCAATCACCAGTCAGAAGCAAGCAAAATGATTCCCAGCTGAGAACAATGCATGCAGCGTCGCTGCCATGCAACGAGCAACAACACAGGTCAGGGAGGGAGATTTAAAGGGCACCCAACAGCAAGGGAATGTGGTGGGATGGAGCGAGGTGGAAGGGAGAGGAGAGCGTAGGGAGAGCGAGCAAGGGAGGAGGAGGCGGTGGAGGAGGAGGCACAAGCAGAGGAAGTGGTCATGCTGCACATGGAGGTGGTGGAGGGGCAGCAGCAGCAGCAGAAGCCGGGATGGGCCGCCCCGGAGATGACCACTGGCCCGGGGGATGAGGCACCCCAGAAATGGGTGAGGGGAGCAAGGGGGGGCAGCAGCCCGGGGACATCAAGGGGGGGCTGGGCCGGGAGGAGGGGGAACGGGGGTTGGCCAAAGGAAGGAGGCAACCTGGAAACCAACCACACACCCCTTATGACCCAGAGACACGGAAACAGTCTTGGGAGCCTGAGACCCTGGAAGAGACAAGCAGAGGGCATGCGGAGGAGGAGGACCAGGAGGTGGAGGACCAGGAGGGCCCATGTGAAGATGGCCGTACCACTGAGGGGGGCAATGGGGGCACAGGGAAACTGAGGACTTTATTAGGATCTGGAGGACCCTGGAGCACCAGCTGGAGCTAGCCGTGAACCAGCGGAACGAGCACATGTACCAGGAGATTGTGCGGGACATGGAGGCGGCAGGGCACCACAGGACAGTGGCCCAGTGCCGATCGAAGGTGAAGGAGCTCAAGAGGGGGTACAAGGCCATCAAGGACAATAACCAGTGGAGCCCCTCCGGCCCCGGGTCCGCCTACCCTTCCAACAACGCCTGCCCCTCTGGGCACTGAGGCCTCCCAGAACACGGTCGGGGACACAGACAGCAGGGAGGAGGGGAGCTCCCAGAGCTCCATGGTGGCCACAGGGCAGCTGAGAGGAAGTCCCTGGAGATGGGCAGGTCATGGAGGGAGAAAGGGGGGAGAGGGATGAGGGGGGTGGATGTGGTACTGGGAGGTGGGTGATGGTGGTGGTGGCAGGTGTACATGTTGGTTGAGGTAAAACTAATAAATGCATGGACACCACAGTCAATGCTGTTATTCATCGTCTCGGGCCTGGGGTTGGGTGGGTATCCAGGGGTGCAGCCGGGGTTCCTGTGAGGGACCCAGGGTGGTGTCAACAGTGATGTGCGGCCTAATGCATCAGCCTCCTGGCTGATCCGCCTAGCCAGGGCAGCATGAATGCACTTTGCATATTGGTACTCCCACAGTTTCTCAGCATTCAAAGAGAGAGGCACGGGGCAGGGAGGGTTCTGGGGCACGGGGTATTCGAGAGCAGTCCCATCAGTCTCGCACACGTTGTGCAGCACAAAGCTGGCTCTGATCACCAGGGCCAAGGTCTCCACCGTGTAATCCAGCTGGCCTACAAGGCACCTCCAGCATTGCTTGAGGGTGGGGTGCAGTGGCAACCTTTATAGGCTGGTGCCTGTGTGGCCCCACCTCCAGGTTGCAACCTGGCGACCGGCCACGGGGCCCCTGGTTGCATCTGGTTGTTCCCCCAGGCCAACAGGCCCAGCTGATGCAGGGCGGCTGGGGCGGGGAGGCAGGGGGCACCACATTGAGCACATCTGCGGTCTGTTCACGGGCCCTGTCACATGGACTGGCTGGCGCACAGGCGTGCAGGAAGCAGCTGCATGCCGACTGTCATCACCTCCCACCTCTCTGTGTGTTACCTGCCTGTTGTCCTCACCGCCCTGATCTCTATGTAGGCTGTCCTGTCTGTGTGCACTGTTCCGGCAGTTGGGCTGGGTCTGCAGCCATGCCTCGCTCATCTGCCATGTCATGTTGCAGCCAGTGTCCTTATTGCTTGGCCTTGGAGCTACCCTGCTTCCACTCCCGTCTCTCCCCTCTTTCCTTGCATTTAGTATCTGAAGCTTGCTGGAACATGGGAGGGAGTGCTTCCCCAGGGCTCATGGGCCCCACCACGCCCAGCGCCCCCTATAGCTGGACCTTCCGTGAGACCATGGCCCTGTGTGACCTGTGGCATTCCCCGGCTGTGCAATTGCTCCTGAGCTGCCCGGACAGCCTCACATGTGCCTATGTGAGTCTGAGCTCTGGCCTGCACTACTTTGGCTATGAGGCGAACTCCCGCGATTGCCAGCTACATGCGGAAACTCTGGGCCTCCATCCCTTTCCTGATGGGCGCATCCCGGAGATGAGGTGCTCGCATGTGGGGTGGTCAGCGGCGGGGACCGTGTCCACTCTCTCTGTGTGCAGCCTGGCCGCCTACACACTCTTTCTCGACAAGGGGGGCCCTTCCCTGGCTGTGTCCTTCGTTGACTGCATTCATGGGGCCCGTGCGTACCAGCGGTCACGTGGGGTGGTATATCACCGCCTTTTGGAGCCTGGTCACCTTATATGGCCCCTGGCTGCTGACTATGGCTTGTCATAGCCCACTGGGTCAGAGCTGGTGGAGCTGTCTGGTGTGTGGTCCAGGTCCGATGTCCAGGTGGGGCTCGCCATGCAGGATCCCTTCGAGGCATACTACCTCATCGCCTACCACATGTCTGTGCTGGGATACTGTCAGGGCATGCTCCAGTGGACGCACTAGGTGCAATTGGTGGGCCACCAGGCTCTGGGCTCCTTTTTGACCACCTGAAGCTGGCTGTGAGGCCCCCTGTGCCTTCCGGGCCCTGGATGCTGACCCCGCTGTGAGATCCCGCCTCTGCCCTGATGCCGTGGGTCACTGCCCGCTCCCTCCATGATGTCCCAGGCTCGCTGCTGTGCTGGCTAGTTACTGGGGTTCCCCTGCCCCTGCCTGTGGCCACCTCCACGGCCCCCCCTGTCCGCCTCGGCAACCGGTGTTCCCCTTCACAACTGCCTTCTCCTGTGGCTGTGTCCTGCTCTCCAGCCCAGCTCCCAGCACCCCAGTTGCTGATGTCCCTCATCATCCAGCTGCACTCCCTCCTGTGCCTGTGCCACGCCCCCAGGTTGACTCTGTGACTGTGGGGTTCTGGGGCCCCTGGACTGTGACTCCCGGCATCCACCCGGGGTGGTGGTGCTGGATCGCCTGCTCTGCTCTTCGGCTCCGGCTCACCTCCATCCCATTCATCACACCCTCACTGGTGCGTGGGGTCCCTGTCTGCCTCCTGGACCATTCCTGGGCCACTCCCTGGCCATATGGCCTCCCCCTGCACCTGTGCTCTGCCCCTGAGAGGTCCCCCCTTTCCAGGGGTGCCTGTGTAACTGTGGGGTTGCCCATGCTGCCTGTGCTGTTGTACGTGTTCTGGCTGCTGTTCCCCGTGTCCTGCCCTGCCTCTGTACCGGTCTCTCCCCCATTCCTGTCCCCGGACACACACCCCTTTGCCCATTGTGCCATGTGTGTTGTCTGTCCCCCTGTGTTCCCCCTTCCCTTCTTTTCCCTTATGGGTGTGTATGCGCCCGGGCATGTGTTTGTGCTGTGTGTTCCACTGTGACCTCGTCTTCTCTGTTCCCATTGTGTGTGCTGCCTCAGCGGCTCTTGTCCCTCCTCCCACTCCCTTCCCATTTCCCTTGTGTGGGCATTTCCTTTTGGCACTTTTGGCTTCATTTGCCCTCGGTCAGTCATGTCTGGCTCCCGCCCCTTCCCAGTGCCTTCTGGGTGTTTTGACCACAGCCCAGAATTGGTGTCACGTCTGTTGCGCTGCCCCAGGCCATGGTCTGTCGGTCCGATTCCCTGTCATGGTCCCACTCCCGTCACGTCTGTTCTGGGCCTTCCTGGACCACGGGGGGTGGTTGTTCGGCTTGCCACCACTGGGAATCCACTGTGGTGAATCTGGACCGCATAACGTCTGAAATCACCCTTTGTCCCCTGTTGGAGATTGTCTGTGGTGAACATCTGGTAACTGATGAACAGACGTTCGGGGACCTTTGGCCCCGCCGCGGGGTTGTGTGTTGTTCACTGTGGGTCACTGTGATCTCGTAACGTCTGAAAACACCCAGAATCTGGTCATATAGGACAGTCAGGAATGTTCCAGAGTACGTACTTCTGTTTACATTTTGTTAAACAGACGAGTAGAAGATGGTTTTTTACAATTTATTGATGGGTCTGTATGGTTTTCACAGACGTATGTGATGCATACGCTTGACTGAATAGGGAACGAGCTGGCCGGCTATGAAATTGGTGCTCTCTGCCCAAGTCCCCGGTCCTCACCCCAAACAAGCTGCGGTGTGCAGCAGCTGGGGGCATTGCTGCCCAGCCAATCCTCTTAATGGCCACGTGGGTCAGGGGGCTGAGGCTGCTCCCAAAGGTAAGGAGGGGGGCTCTTGGAGCTGCTGCGAACTAAGCATTTGCCCACTGGGCCATTTCTCCCCCCCCCCGCTCCAAAAGGAGAGAAGCGCTCTGCCAGGAAGCAGTCAGGGACCCGCAATGGGCTTCAAAGCCTCCGGCAGATCCGTGGCCACTTCCCGACAGAGCTCTTCCCAACAGAGTGGTTCTCTCCTGTGGGAAGGGGGGACTGCAGTCTCAGCTCAGCTCCAGTACCCCCCTTCCCACAGGAGAGAAGCACTTTGCCGGGGAGCAGCCAGGGACCCGCAATGGGCTTCAAAGCCTCTGGCAGATCCCTGTGCTTCCCTCCCACTCTGATCCCCCATGCCCACCTTCTCTTCTCCATCCCACTGTGGCTCCCTCCCATCCTGATCCCCCCTGCCCACATGCCCCTCTCCACCCCACTGTGCCTCCCTCCTACCCTAATCCCCATGCCCACATGCCCCTCTCCACCCCACTGTGCCTCCCTCCCACCCTGATCCCCCATGCCCACCTACTCCCCTCCAGCCCACTGTGCCTCCCTCTCACACTGATCCCCAGTGCCCACCTGCCCCTCTCCACTCTACAGTCTGCCTCTCTCCCTCCCTGATCCCCCATGCCCACCTGCTCCTCTCCACGCCACTGTGCCTCTCTCCCACCCTGATCCCCCCTGCCCACCTGCCCATCTCCACCCCACTGTGCCTCTCTCCCACCCTGATCCCCCGTGCCCACCTGCCCATCTCCACCCCACTGTGCCTCCCTCCCAACCTGATTCCCAGTGCCCACCTGCCCCTCTCCAACCTACTGTGCATCTCTCCCACTCTCATCTCCCATGCCCCCCGCTCCACCCCACTGTGCCTCCCTCCCATCCTGATCGTCCATGCTCACGTGCCGCTCTCCACCCCAGGGTCTCCCTCCCACCCTGATCCCCAGTGCCTACCTACCACTCTGCACCCCAATGTGCATCTTTCCCACTATCATCCCCCATGCCTACCTGCCCTTCCTTACCCCACTATGCCGCCCTCCCTCCCTGATCCCTAGTGCCCACCTGCTGCTCTCCACCCCTGTTCATCTCATCCACTCTCATCCCCCAATGCCCACCTGTCACTCTCGACCCCACTGTACCCTCCCACCCTGATCCCCAGTGCCCACCTGCCCATCTCCACCCCACTGTGCCTCCCTCCAACCCTGATCTCCAGTGTCCACCTGCCACTTTCCAAAACACTGTGACTCTCTCACCCACTCTCATCCCCCATGGCCACCTGCCCCTCTCAACCCAACTGTGCCTCCCTTCCTACCGGGTCCCCAATACCCACCTGCCCCTCTCCACCCCACTGTCTCTATTTCTCTCTCACTCTCATCCCCCACGCCCAACTCCCCCTCTCCAACCCACTGTGCCTTCCTCCCACCCTGATCCCCATGCCCACATGCTGCTCTCCACCCCACTAGGCCTCCCTCCCACCCTGATCCCCAGTGCCCACCTACCCCTCTCCACCCCACTGTGCCTCTCTCCCACTCTCATGCCCGGCCATGCCCACGTGACCCTTTCCACCTCACTGGGCCTCCCACCCTGTTCTCCAGTGCCCACCTGCCCCTGTCTTTGGCTTCCTCCCACCCTTATCTCCAATGCCCACCTGCCCCTCTCCACCCCACTGTGCCTCTCTCCCAGTCTCTGTTCAGTCTCACCTGGGTCCCTCAATTTGCCCACTCTATCTCTTAAGTCTTTTTATATAGCCTTTCTTCAACCCCCCTCTGGACTCTCCTAATACCCATTGTTTCCCTCTTTCTAGTCTCTCTCTACCATCTCCCTGCACCCACCTCTGTGCATCTCGAGCTCCCCCTTCTTCCCCCTTCCATCTACATTCTCCATAGGGTCTCCTTCCACCTCCCTCTGGAGTTTCCCCTAGTCCTTCACATTGTTCAGCTTCCCTGCTTAATTGTATTCAATTAAACAAAACAAAAACAGAAACCTTACCTTTGTGTGAGAGAGAGGGGGGCTACTTTTCATCAAACTGATTGTTGCATGTCGCCCCAAGAAGGTGAACGTCCAGTCACATGACATGTCAAACTGATAGCAATCAGTTTGACATGTCATGTGACTGGATGTCTGCCTTCTTGGGGCGACATGCTGGAGGTGACGTAGGCGAATGTGGAAATGACGGCGTTTGCGGGGTCGGAAGTGACGTAGAAGTGGGTAATGTTTCCGGGTCAAGGGTTGGGGTTGGAACCATAGGTTCCACCCACTCCCTGACCCAGGAAGGTCCTTACATGTGATTGGTGGATCAGCTTGTGATTCAGGGTGGGGGGATGGAACCGGAGGTTCCATCCCCCTCCCTGACCCTGCAAGGTCCTTGCGTGTAATTGGTGAAGGAGGGTCATCTGACCCCTCAAACTGCTTAGCTGACTCAGCTGGGCCAATGGATGAAGGTTTCATACTTCTAGCCCACCCCGTTTTGGCAGAATAAAACAGACCAATGGGGTGGCGGATCATGGTGGGGGTAGGTCGGATTGGCCGAAAGGGGTCATGTGTAGTTTCAAAAAACTCAGCTGCCTGAGATGAAACAATCAGTGAAGGTTTAAGACCTATAAACCCGCCCACTAGTGTGGTATGAATGAGGGGACCTCCATTTTCTGACATACGGAGCAGGGAATTGGTCGTAACCATTTACACGGAAAATTAAAATTTAAAATGGCATTCTCTAGTGATGTGACCCCAGTGAATCTATGCTGTTTATGAGTCCCCCTGCTGTAGTGAGACGTTTATACTGAAAACATTACATTCCCAGTTCAGAGGAGGAAGATGGAGAGAATGAGCCTGTGGCCAACGTTCTTTTTAGCACGCCTACCCTTGCCTGAGAAACCGAGATGGGGTTACCGAGCCCTGCAGAGGTCCCGGTTTGTCCAGAGGCAATAGAGGCCCCACACAGCTCAACAGTGCTGGTTCAAAATTCACAGGTAAGAAAGGTTTTTTTAGACTGGTTTAAAAAGACTTCTGAGTGTCACAAGACGTTGCCTTGTAAAAAGACTGTTAACTCATTACGGGTTTTAAATCTTGTTCCAGGATTTGTTTGAAAGTCCACCAGAATCTACCAAAAACCATCCCGAGTGTTTCTGTTCTGAGAGGAAAGAGGAGAACCAAGAGCCACATATCAGCCTGCAGAAACAGCTAGGCTTGAAAATCTGTGGAGAGGATTATATTCCCCCTTCAAGACGAAAATCCGCCATGAGAGCAATAGTGAGAGGTTTTAACCCATTATTTGAAGGAGAAACTACATACTGACTGTGAGGGTTGTATTTTTGATGAGCCAGGGCAGGGGCCCATGATTGTGTGAATTGGACTCCTGAGGACAGAGACAGAGAACTTAAATTCATTTGTGATAATCTATGCTTACAAACTGTATTTCACATTCCAATGATGTCGGCCTGGGCTTTACAATGCTTATGTTTAACCAATGTTACTTTCAATCTAACCCTATTGCTGTTTTGTAAAGTGGATTCTAGTTCCGAGCCTGAATCTGTGTTAGAATCCATCATTAAGCCAGGGGATAAACACATCTTAGAATTTATACAGACCAAGATTTTAAAAAGGGGGTATAAGTCTTTTTTTAAAAAAGGAGTTTTGTAAGAAAATAATGTATTCTGCAGCATAGCTATGCGTGGTTTTTCTGTATTACAATGTTTTGTAAATAAAACGATATTTGTTTAAGACTGTGTTTGTGCTCTTGTGGTTTTTGACCTGCCAAAAGTATGGGTAAAATGGGGACAGATTTTTAAATTATTATTATTATTAGAGAATGTTACACTGTGCCAGAGGGCTGCGAAGTGTAGGGTGGGTCTTGAAAGTCAGTTTTTAGAAGAAAAGTCTTAATCTT
Source organism: Sphenodon punctatus (assembly GCA_003113815.1). Classification (NCBI taxonomy): domain Eukaryota; kingdom Metazoa; phylum Chordata; class Lepidosauria; order Sphenodontia; family Sphenodontidae; genus Sphenodon; species Sphenodon punctatus. Next base: position 957,020 of record QEPC01014906.1, read on the forward strand.
ACCAGGGTGGAGGTTGCAAGGAGCCATTGATACATGTCTGGGCTAGCATTAAAGACCTTGCGGAAATCCAAAATAAAAAATAATTTTAAAAAAAGAGGGGGTGGGCAACAAATAAATGGGGATTAGGGATAGTGTTAGGGATTAAAGCAACATTTTGCTTCATAAAAGCCTGTGGGGAAAAAAAAAGCAGTCCGCTGATAAATTTGTCGAGCCATATCCAGTGGTGCCATCTACAGACGAAGCCCAGTATTGGCGTGGAATTTTTACATGTTAAAGGCCCTGAAATCTATCCAATTGGGTTTAGGAGGGTGGTGCCCCCATGCAAGCTTTTAAAAGAGCCTATATTTCCACCCCCCACATTCTTTCTCACACTGAATCTCCAGGCCAGGTTGCAAGCTTCATGAGCACATGGTCATTTTGTACAGGGGGGTATGCATAGGCCTCATTGCAGGTCTGGGGTGGGGGTTAACTATGCTCTATTTTAAAGGGCCTAGATGGGAAGGGAAATGATTTCTGCTTTTTGTATATTTGGTCTGTTTTTAAGGGGCTTTGAAAAAATTTCCAGGTAGCACATAGTTGGGCTGACTTGTGCTTAAATAAAAGGGGGTTTATTTTACTGCAATCAGTTTTCTATTTTTCTCAATGGTCATTTCAAGGTTCTAAAAGGTTTCTAATGCTTCGGATCTATGGGGGGGCGGGTGTAGATTAAGGCTTTTCTTCTAAAAACTGACTTTCAACATCTTTACTGCTTACATGATTTGGAAGTTAAGGCAGGAGGCTTAACATACAATTCCTAAGTTTGCTAAAGTTTGCTTGGTATGAATCTGCCTTAACTAAGTTTGTAAAACTGTAGGTTTTTTGTTTTTCTAATAATCAAATAAGATAATCACCCAAACATTTAATTGAATATTGAGCAAGGAAACGTACTCTAATTTTAATGGCTGCCATTAGAAATTTAGCCACTTGTCTAGTTATAAATTTATCACTGTCCTGAGGTCCTCACTAGATCGTCATCGCAAGACTTTCAATAGTAGATAAAAAATCTCTTACAAGGTTCAGCATAAAACTGGCAATAAAAGAAGGAATAGATCAGGGTTTCCATTTCACCAGAATCACAAGGGGATAAGCATCTTGGAAAAGGAATTGACTTAAAACTCCTGTCTAAATCTGATGAAGGCAGCACATTAAAATTTGCCCATGAGAAAGGCTTTCTGTAATTAATCACATTAATTTCATCTAAATAGGGCATAGGAATGGGATATTGGTTCATTAAAAAAATGGGTAGTAAGGAACAGAGGAAGCAGAGTTATGTTTGATATATCTAACTGTCACACGTTCCCGCTGCTTGGGTTCCCGGTGGGGTCGTGGCGGCGGCGGGTAATGGTGGACCCTCTTTCGGGGCTCTCGGGAGCCACTCCGCCGACTCCACCCCTGAGCAAGGCACAGGACATGCCCTCTTCGTGGCCCTTAGATGCGCCAGGCTCGCAGCGGGCGGAAGAGGCAGGCGCAGGGCCGTCTGGAGTAACGCATGGGGCCACACCCCCAGTGCGGCGTTCAGCCCACCTATGGGCACGCATGGGGGGTGGGGCCTTGGCAATAAATACCAGTGCTGGGAAGCACCCGACGCTGGTGATTGAGAAGGAGAAACCAGTCAAAGCGAGAGAAGCTAGGTTATTAGAGATTCCTGTATTTGTGTTCTTGTGTTCTGGTGTGTGTGATGGGACCCCCCATAGTGACTAATAGTTGAAGATCCCTATTATTTTCCTAAGTGTGTTTGCAGCGTGTCTGTGAGAGCTAGTGCGGTGTGACCGGGAGTGCGGAAAGCCCCACCCCCCAGTTTACCTTCCTCCCCCTTCCTGGTGTGCCCCCTTCCTTGGCCTCCCACCACAACCCCCACATGTCTGTTGCTGTCCCCCTTTGTGGTGTGGGTTACGTATGTTGTGAGTGTTGGCATGGCCAAGGCTCCTTTGATGCTGGTGCCCTAAGATTATAAGTACGTAGGCTCTTAGAGCCATTTGGTCCACCTACTATCCTGACGAGCTATTATTCCCCGATAGACACTCTCAGCACCCCAAGCCAAGGTGTGTGAGTGGGTGGATTGGGCGTGTGGGGGTTGTGTGTGCCGCCATCTTCTCCGCTCCTCTCAGAAGCACCCCTTCCCCATAGCAGAATCACCAGCAGCGCCTTACTTCCTTCACCCTCCTATGCTAGTACTGACCCCAATGGATATAGCCAAGGAAGTAGGGGAACTTGTCCATGAAGTCCAATCCCTAGCCATGGAAATCCGGGACTTGTGGGAAAAACAACAGACCTTGACCTCCATGGTGGCCCAAATCCTGGCCACCCCCATGGTGCCCCCGCCTGTGGTGGCCCCTGTAGGGGTCCCGGCACCAGTTGTTTCAGTAATAACTCCATGAGAACCTCAGAGCCCCCATATTGAAAAATGCATAGGGGATTGCAAGGCCTTTCAGGGGGTTTTGGCCCTATGCAGATTAACCTTTTCAATGCAACCCCAAACTTACTCAACAGATACCCTAAAGGTGGCATACATTATAAGGAATTTAGGGGGCACTGCCCTGGAGTGGGCCAGCACCCTCCTCCACGGGGAAAGTCCCTTGCTCTCAAATTATGCCGACTTTTTAAAATAATTCACATGCCTGTTTGACCACCCTCATTTGATAAGGGATGCCAAGACCACAATCATGTCTTTATGACAACTCCGAGGGGGGGTCTTGGAATATATAACATTGTTTTGGCAATTGGCCCTGGAGCTGCGTTGGCCAGAGGACGTCCTTTGGTTTATGTTCCGAAGGGTACTTGGTGAAGAATTAAAAGACCAGCTTGCTCTCCCAGCTCTCCCTGATACATGGGAACAACTCGCTACCCTCACATTGCAGATAGAAGATCACCTCGCTGAACAATGGCGAGAACAAAAGCAGGAGAATCGGACCTATGTTCCTCGAACACTTCCTCCACTAACAGCAGCAACCAGCCAGAGGGCAGGTGAGCCTGAACCAATGCAGATCGGTGCTACACAAGGCCCTATGACAGCAGAGGAGAAAGAAGGATGGCAACGATCGCGCTCATGTTGCTACTGCGGTGAGTCCTCCCACTTCATTCATGACTGCATGTCACTAGGGACTGGGAGAGGAGGAGTGGCAGCAGTGGCAGCAGCAGCACTAGCAGCCACAGAGGGGGGCACAGGGAGAGTGCCAGCAGCATGGCGGGCACGGGCAGTCTACCCTCCGGGTCCCAGTACTCCCCTTCTGGGGACATCGCCATGATCGCTGGGGACAGTGAGGAAGAGGCAGCAGTCAGTGACA
>QEPC01014906.1:1038101-1054373 GCA_003113815.1 Sphenodon punctatus
TACTGTGTAAAGAAGGTTCTTCGAGATGGCTCCCAACATTCTCACAACTGGGTTGTGCATGCATTGCTCACCCTGTTCAAATAATAGACCACATGATGGTCTTGAGCTCCTCTAGTATAAAAAGAACCCTCCCCCTCTGAATGACTGTTCCTTTAAACCCTTTCTAGAAATATAAGAAAAGAATTCCATGTGGAGCTGGAAGGGTGGGTATTTGTGAGAATGTTGAAACCATCTCAAAGAACCTTGTTTACAAGGTAGCAACCTTCTGTTCTTCTTCGAGTGGCTCCTCACATGATATTTTTACATGACTTCGCCGGGTGGGGAGTCCGTGGGTGCGCCAGTGCATCGGTGGGTCATGCACACGGCTACACATGCATCCCCACTCACCCACCACTCATCCACACCCACATAGTAACCAACGTTTCCCCCTGTTGCTCCGTGCGTGGGTATGAGTGGGGTGTGTGAATGGGGATGCGTGTTAGGCGAGCGCGCACACACCCCCACTCACCATGGATGCATGCACCATGTCATTCACACGGGGCTCCCCCACCCATGAACACACAGAAATCTGTGTGTTCATGGCTGAGAGAGGCCCATGTAAAAAGGGTCACATTCTCACAACTGTCTTACTTATAGTAAGTAAGACGCCTTGTCTTACTGGCGTGGCTGTGGTGGAGCATCAGCACCAGAAGAAGTGGGGGAAGGCAACCCAAAAGACATGGCAATGCCATCAAAGCCCTTCCTCCTCCTCCTGCTCCAATGTGGAGTCCCCCGGGCCCCAGGAGTCTGCAGTGGCAAAGGACTTTCGGGCTGAGGTGGAGAGACCTACTCACCACTTTATACAGGGCCTACGGCTGCATGCAACCATGATGGAGAACCACCTGGTGGAACAGTTCGAGGAGTTCGAACTCAAGAAAAAGCAGGTGGAGGTGTACTCCCAGTACATCTCCACTGAGATGGAGAAGCTGGAACTGTACCACCAGTCATTCTCCAAGTGGCATGCAGCTATGGCGGGGCCTGTGGACTTCACATCGGCCCACGGCTACAAAATGCCGGAGCACAGGGTGCCCGCATCTCTGTCCTGTGCTGCACCCTGGATTTTGCCTTTCCCATAAGTTCCGGGGGACAGGCCCGACAAAGACTAGAACTCCAAGTTAAAATTTAAGTTTCCTTTATTTTTATATATGTTTGGTTTTGGTTTTATACTGTTGTTGAATGTTCATTGTTTATAAGGTTTTATTAAAAGTTATATTTGTTTTGTTGCTTCAGACATTGTTTCACGCTCCCAATCTTTTATCCCTCTGTGCTGAAGTTCTGGCAGGTGGCAAAATCTCATTGTATATACAGCTTGTCTGTGTCAGATCCCTACCTGAAAGCAGCAGCAGATGGAGCGTTATTGTATTAACCCCCAATATGTGCCAGCATCAGGGTCTCAACTTGCAGACAGCCCCCCAGGAGGGGCAGGGCTTGTGTCTGTGTGGGTGTGCCAGAGAGAAAGAGAGGCAGGCCCTTTTGGCAGTGGGCATCCACGAGTGGGTGCGGAGGAGTAGGCTGGTGGGGGGACAGGCTTGTAGGTGGGCAATGGTGGCCAATGGCCAGTCAGGCACGAGCAGCGGCAGCACCCAGAATGGAATAACAGCCTCCTGTGACTGGAATGATGGTCCCAGAATCTCATTGATGGTTCCTGGGATGGGCAGGCATGACTGCTTCAGGTACAGTGGAATGACAGCCTATGGGAGCTGAATGATGTCCCTAGAAGTAGTGCATGGTTGGGCACACTTCATTCAATCATGCGAAAGGTAGGTATAGAAATGCACACAGGCAGGCACATAATACGTTCCACCTTTTGTTATACTCCATCTCATTCTGGTATGCTTTTGCTGATGCTGAATGTGGGCATAGGGCACAGATGGGACTTATTCCTGGTTCTGGCAGGTGGCAGTTTGAGCTGGCTTCCCCTACACCTCATCACTCTCATTCTAGCGGGAAACCTCTCTCTCTCTCTCTCTCTCCCTCTCATTGTGTCATGGCCCTGCCTTGAACCCCTGGCCTTGGGTCCTGGTTGGGAGGCTCCTTACGGTCTGTGCTATTGACAGGTGGTTTCAGGGAATGGCTCTTTCCCCCTTCTGGGCTTTTCCTCCTCTTGCCTACTCTGGTTCTGTTGTACACCTGGGGAAGGGCATGGCTGCACCTGCCACAGCCTGATTGGCTCCCAGAGGTATTTAGGTCTACTGGGAGCTGTGGCAGGTGCAGAGCTTCAGATCACTCCTTGGTGAGCCTCGCTTAACTCACGTCTCTTGCTGCTTCTTTATGGTTCTTAAATGTGTTGTCCTCCCTCAATGCTCTCTTGTGTGTCATACCCTCCCCTTTTCCGTGTCTTGATATCTGCTTGTTCTACTATGTGTTTGTGTGTGTTGGGGCTCTTGGTGTCCAGCTCTTTCCCCCTCCTCTGTGTAGCTTGTATGTAGGTTTGGTAGGTGGTTTCCCTTTACCCTGCACCCCGTGAACATATTGAGTTGCTCTTCTAGTTTGTGTAAGTCCCCTTGTACTTGTATGGCTGTTTATTATCTCTTCTGCATCTTGTTAGTCTCTTCTTATTGACCCTGATGCCCCCCTGGGTTTGTCCAGTATCTTCACCCCTCCTGGTCTATCTTAATAGCCCTTCCACTTCCTTGCTCCCTGTTAGAGTTGGGTTGCTCTATCTTCTAGTTCCCTGTTCCTAAACTCCCACCTCCCCTGTTGCCTCAGAGTGCCTCCCGCCTCCCCTGTTGCCTCAGAGTTCCCTTGTACCCTTGTTGCCTCAGTAGAGTGCCTTCATTTCCCCTGTTGCCTCAGAGTTCCCTTGTACCCTCATTGTCTCAGCAGAGTGCCTTCGTTTCCCCTGTTGCCTCAGAGTTTCCTTGTACCCTCGTTGCCTCAGAGTTCCTTGTCCCCCCTGTGTTGGTCCCTTGATCCCTGTTTCCAGTTCCTGGTCCTGTGTGTCTCTTCCCTGTCCCTCCACCTCGATGATGAGTTGTATGCCTTCCTAGACCAGCTTGACTGGTACTCATGTGGAGTGCTTTATCTCCTGGATATCGGAGAGCAGCTGAGAGGTTTCCTCGTTTGATCTGAGGGACATTCCCTGATTCTCTACATCTGTCCCCCCTCCTTCCTACCTGTCTTTCCTCTCCTTTTCCCAGCTCCACCCCTGGATCCTGACACACTGGTCATATAGTGCAGGTGACAGCATGGGTGGGATTGTGTCTGTCTCTCCTTCTAGCAGTGGGCTGACTTTCTCTCTGTCTCTTATTTCTCTCTCTTTCTCTCAGCAGCAATCGGGATGGGCAGACAGGCACCTTGGTATGAGAGGCAGGAAGGTGGGCTGAGGCAGGCTTTGAGCTTGGCGGCAACCTGGGGTACAGAACCCTTGGCACAGACAGCACGTAGGCCTGGGGGCCATTGGCAGCAGACATTGGTTGCCAGGGTACAGAAACCTTGGCATAAACAGCATATAGGCCTGGGGGCCATTGGCACTAGCAGCAGGAGACATTGGTTGCCAAGGTACAGAATGCCAGGGACATTGGTAGCCCTGAAGGAACATCGGAACAGCACCAGCACCAGCAGAGACAGCCACAGCCTCAAGTCCTGCAGACCTTCCAGTGTCCTGCGTGGCAGTGCAGGAGGGCACTGCCAGGAGGTGATGCTGATCCGCTGGAGCCTGTTGCCCTAAAGCAGGCCTGCTGAGTTTGGGGCATGGAGATGTGCTGCTCGGGCTACTGCTGCTGCCTGCTACCGTTCCCCTGACATGGGCCCTTCCACCTCTGGCACATGCCCCATAGCCTCCCCTATGGACAGAAGACCGGCCTCTCCTTCCCTTCTCCATCTCTCCCTCCAAAATAATGTTTTTATTTTTTATTTTTATTTTTTATTATTTTATTTTTTTAATTTATTATCTAATATTATATATATCTAACTCTACACTAAATCTAACTGCTATTAACTATTCTAAAACCTATTGAAATAAATGGAATAGCCTAATAATGAACTACAAAGGCCTTGTCCTACAAACACACTGTATCTCTATCTATCTCTATAACTAAGCTTACTACTATATCTATCTATCTAGTAGCTGTCTATCTAATAACTATCTATTTATATATACAATATTACACAGGGGGAAACCTAAAGAACACAGGGAGGATAGAAAACTGAAATGAAGATCAATCTAATAATATTCCTACTCTAAATAAATCCAAAACTTAAAACAGGGGAAGGGAATAATCAGGAATGGAATAAGAGAGAGAGGGAAAGAATTCAATGGAGGGGGGAGGACGGAAGGAAGATTGAACACATGGAGGGATAAAAACAAAAGATAACACCTAAATCTATGTAATATAATCTAAATAAATGATAATATGGAGGTAAATGGGTTGGATGGGTGAAATAGGAGGAGGATGGCAATGGATTGGGAAGCTGGGAACTGCTGGGAGAGGGAGCCTTCTGAAACACCTACTGTCAGGAACAGTGACTAGCTCAGAAGGTGTTGGCAGGGGGAAGGGCAATGAGTTTTGTTATTTGCTGCGTCCACCTCACCATAAGCTCCATTGGCTCCATGCAGCCTAGCCCATGGCCAATCGCAGACTGCAAAGCCAGTGGTCTGAGGAGAAAAGGGATGGTGAAAGGGCAGTCTGGCTGCTACTCCAAGTCTCTCCAACCCTGGTGCCTGGAATTCAGCTCCTCAGCTGACCTCCCCCCTCCCAGTGCCTACCTGTGTCAGGCAGTGGGTCACCAACTGGCTGTGGTCACGTTTCTCCCACCTGAACCACCCGCATGCAATCTGAACTGACTGAACTGTTCGGTCGTTTCAGAGTTAGGAATCAGGTTCGGTTTCATAGGCTCGGGTTCAGGTTCAGTTGTCCGAACAGGCCGAATTCAGCCCAGATTCCGAACTTCCAAACTGCATTTGCCCATTCCTAGCTCCGAGGCCAGCTCTTCCATGTGTCTGTGCTCCCCCTGTGTCCACTGGCTCAGGGTCACCAGTTTTCCAGGCTCAGATCCACCTGAGTCGGACTGCGGGCACGGGATCGTGATGGTGGTTCATGAGGGGGCCTGCTGCTCCCCGAGGTTCTGGGGCATTCCTCTGGGGGGGCTGGGTCCCCAGAGTCGATGCCTGCGGGCGGGGCTGTCCAGGGTGGGGGTACATCAGCCTGTTCCCTGCCCTGGACCATGACACTCCCCACGTGGGTCGAATATCGAGCCCTTCATGTGAAGGATGTGGTCCAGGGCCTTGTAGTAGAGTGCGGACCGTCCTCCGTGTCCAGACTGCCAGTTTTGGTCTCTGATGGCCTTGTACCCCCTCTTGAGCTCTTTCACCTTGGACCACAATCTTGTGGTGGCCTGCCACCTCCATGTCCCTCACAATCTCCATGAACACATGCTCGTTCCATTTGTTCATGGCTAGTTCCACTTGGTGGTCCAGGGAACCCCAGATACGGATTAAGTTCTGGGTCACCTTGTTGCCCCATTGCCCCCCTTGCTGGTACCAGTGTCTCCTGCATGTGCCCTCCTCCTCCTGCTCCTCCACCTCCCCAGCTTCCCCTCTGTCGGTCTCCTCCAGGGGCTCCAGCTCCCAGGCCCATTTCCAGGTCTGTGGGTCATAAGGGTGGGGGGGTTAGTTGCCTCTGTCCTTCTGACCCACCTTCCTTCCTCCCTCCTGCTGGGAACGCCCTTCTTTCCCCTCTGCCACTGTGCACCTCCTCACTCTGGGATGCCTCTGTCCCCTGGCTAGTTGTCCCCTCTGGGGTGCTCTGCCCTGGCTGCCGATGCTCCTCCATCACCTGCTCCACCACCTCCTCCTCCCTTCCTAGCTCACCCTCCACTCTCCTCGCCTTCTGCCTTGCTCCATCCTGCCACCACGATTCTGGGGATGGTCCCGGCCCAACCTCCAGAACCATGGGATATTTTCAGATGTTACAAGATCATGCTGAACCACAGTGAACCACGCTCAATCCCGCAGTGGGGCCAAAGTGCCCTGAACATCTGTTTGGTGGCTGTCAGATGTTCACCATGGTCAATACCCACATGGGGTCAATTTCAACGATGCTTATGGATTTCCCCCCCGGACCATCTCTGAAAGCATGTTCAAAGAGATTCCTGATGGGAAACAAAAAAAGTAACATCTGGATGGCAACCACTGGCCGGAAACAAAGGAAATTATTCCCAGCTGGGGACAAAGCACACAGCATTGCTGCCAGGCAACCAGAAACAACACAGGCACCGGAGGGAGATTTAAAGGACAATCAGCAACAGGGAAACGTGCTGGGATGGAGCGAGGAGGGAGGTGGCAGAGGAGAGCGGTGGGCGAGAGAGCGAGGCGGGAGGAGGTGGAGGAGGAGGTAGAGGAAGTGCAGGTGGAGGAGGAGAAGGTGGTTGTATCGCAGATCGAGGAGGTGGAGGGACAACTGGAGCAGCTGCAGCAGCAGCGAGGGAAGGCCACCCCGGGGACCTCAGCCGGACCGGGGGAAGAAGAGGCACCCCAGAAACAGGTAAGGGGAACCAAGGGGAGGGGAACAGGTGGCACAGGGGCACCACCAGGGGAAGGGGGCCCGTCCGGGCAACCGGCATGGTGGGGGCCACTGGACAGGGGAACAACAGGACTGGACTGTAGCACCCCCCCATGTCCTGCAGACATGGAAATGGGCCCGGGAGTCCAAGCCCCCGGAGGAGACAGGCCCAGCACCGGCAGAGGAGGAGGCGGAGGTGGAACAGGAGGAGGAGGAGGAAGACAAGGAGGACCCACAGGGGTGAAGGGGGAGATGCCCTACCATGGGGGGGGCAGTGGGGGTTCCAGGAGACCCGGGATTTCATCAGGATATGGGGACCCTGGAGCACCAGCTGGAGCTCGCCCTAAACCACAGAAATGAGCATGTGTTCCGGGACATAGTGCGGGACATGGGGGCGGCGGGACATCACCGGACTGTGGCCCAGTGCCGATCCAAGGCCAAGGAACTAAAGAGGGGGTACAAGGCCATCCTGGACAACAATAGGGGATCCAGACACGGAACCCAGACCGCCCCCTACTATGATGCCCTGGACCGCATCCTTCACATGAAGGGATCCATCGTGGCCGCACGCCTCGTGGGGAGCGCCATGGTCCAAGGCAGGGAATGGACTGAGGTATCCCCTCCACTTGCCATCCCCCAGGCAGGCACATGCTCCAGGGCCCCAGACCCCCAGCAGGAATGCCCCAGGACCTCCGGCACCAGCAGCCCCCCCAGGCAGCAGCCTGGAAATCCCCCCACCCCAGGCCAGAGAAGCAGAGTCTGAGGCCAGCACCCTCATCACCCTCAGCCAGTGGTCCCAGGGGGACCCCACCCACACCGAGGGGCCGGCCTCAGAGGGGTCCAAGACTGACATCGAGGGTAAGTGAGTAGTCATGAGGGGAGGTGCGCATGGTTCCAGGGGAAGGGGGGGTGATGGAGTCTGGGGAAAGCACTGCCCGGGGTCCTCCCTGGACCCCCAGGCACACTGGAGGGCGGGAGGGGCGGCTGGGGCCACACCTGGCCCCCCAGACCACCCACCACAACCCCCCCCCAAAAAACCACAGGGCACAGCACAGCACAGCAGCAGAGGCAGGTGAACAAGGAGGCCGGAGCAGAGGTGCCCAGCCAGTGGGCAGAGGACCCAGGTGAGGCACACGGATAGGGTGGAGGTGCACCTGGGGGCCAAGGAGGGGGAGCCGGGACACAGGGAGTGGGAGGGAGGGGCCGGGTGGGGGGTGAGGCCCCGGGGCTACCCAAGGGGGACACGGGCCCTGGGGGCCCATGTCCTGTCTCAAGGCTGCCACCCAGGACCACACTTCACCCATCTCCGTTTACCCTACAGAGCAACCCAAGCACCCATAGCCACGTGGGCCCATGCCCCCGGCACAGCAAATGAGGGAGTACAGGGCACGGGCCTGGTGCCGGAGGGAGGAGCAGGCAGAGGACATAGTTCGGACATCAGCGGAGCAGGGGGAGCAGATGATCGTTGCCGTGAACCGCATGGAGGTGCCCATCGAGTGCTCCCTGGAACGGGCGGAGGCTCAGGACATGAGGCTCCAGCCAGAGGTGAGCCTGGATTGGAAGTGGGAGCACCAGGAACATAGCAGGCAGGTGGAAGCCCTAGGGTGGCTGGAACATGCCATCGCAAGGATGGTGCGGGAGCACTCGGTGAAGCTCGACAGGTCCCATGACATTGGGACCTCTCTGATCCTGCACGTGGGCACCATGTATGCCTATGTGATGGCAGCCACCCCCCCAGGCACCCTGCCTGCCTGGGGCCTGGGGCCCAGCCCCTCAGTGCCCCCTCCCCCACCCCAACCGCCCCAGCTGCCTCCACCCCAGCCGGGGCTGCACATTCGACCCCCAGTTCCCCCAGGCCTCAGGAGGGTCCCAGCTCCTCCCTCCCACCACCATCTGCCCCTCCGGGCTACAAGACCACCCAGGACACAGCTGGGGACAGTGACAGTGGGGGGGAAGTGAGCTCCCAGAGCTCAGTGGTGCCCACCAGGTGACCGATGGGCCAGCCCCAGACACGCAGAGGCCAGAGGGGATGAGGGGGATGGGGGAGGGTCATGTGATGGAGGGGACACCATGCACAGGTTGGGGTGGTGGAAGGTGGTGGGGATGTGTGGAGCGGTTGTTGTCACGGGTGTATTAATAAAAGTGTTGCACATGGTTCGGTCTCCTGGTGTCCTTTAAAAGGCCCGGGGGGGGGGGGTTGCCGGCCTGTTCCAGGCACAGCCCGGAACTCTGGGTAGGGGTGAGAGGGGCGCACCCTCATGCCTCAGCCTCCCGGCTTATATGCCTGGCTGGGGCAGCCCGGATACACTTGGCATAATGGTACTCCCTTGGGTTGTCTGAATTCACATAAAGGGGCACCGGTCTTGGGCCGATGTGGCTCTGGGTATTCCAGGGCTGCCCCCTCGGTCTCGCACATGTTGTGTAGCACACAGCATGCACCTATCACCAGGGCAGAGGTCTCCACAGTATAGTCTAACCAGCCGGTGAGGCTCCTCCAGTGCTGCTTGAGGGCCCCAAACGCCCGCTCCACCACAGTGCGGCTCTAACACAGGCGGGAATTGTACAGCGCCTGCATAGGGTTGCGGGAGACCGGGTACACATTCATCAGCCACTGGGTGAGGGAATAGGCCGGGTCCCCCAGGATAAAGGGGGGCATGAGCACCCCCTCGATCCTGGTCATGCCCATGTCTGCAAAGTCACCCCGGAACGTCCGGGCATAGAAGGGGGAGATGGTCATGATCCAGGCATCATGACTGCAGCCAGAGTGGCCAGTGAAGATGTCTATGAATATGCCCTTGTGGTCCACAACCACCTGCAGCTGCAGGGAGTGATACCCGTGCCTGTTGACATACTCTGCGGCCTCCCCAGCGGAGGGGCGGAAGATCTCTATGTGGGTGCCGTCCATGGCACCCATATACTTGGGGAAGCCTCCGGCCGTGAAGCTGGCCATCACGGCCATCTGATCGACCATTTGGATCACCCTATCCAGGAGGATGCCCTCCACAACCTCACAGACATCCCGGAGGATGCAGACAATGGTGCTCAGCCCGACCCCGAAGTGCTGGGAGACAGACCGGCAGGAGTCAGGTGTTGCTAGGGCCCAGAACCAAATGGCCACTCACTGGACCATGGGGATGGGGGTCCTCATGGGGGTGTCCTGGTGCTCCAGCCAGGGCGTGAGGAGCTCCATGAGCCGCAGCAGGGTGAACTTGTCCATCCTAAAGTGGGCTCTCCACTCCACCTCATCTCACTGGCACAATGTCCTGGCCCACCACCCCTGTGCCCTCTCTCCGACCCACAGCCGCCGGTCAAGGGGCATGGTGAGCAGGGTAGCCCAGCGCGTGCTGTCCCTCTGCCAACGGAGGCGCCCAGATGCCTCTCATATCGCCGTAGACCTGCTCTGGCCCTGCATCACATCCTGCTGGTCCACCCCGGATAGCCTCTGGGCCCTGAGCTGGGCCAGGGCGGGTCTCCAGCTGTGGTTGGCCCTGTGCGACCTTGCATCACCCCAGGTGGCGTTAACCCGCAGGCCGGCGCCCAGGTGCACCTCCGTGGTAAAGATGCGCAGCTGGTTGGTGTCGACACAATACCACTTGACTGCGAGTGCGAGGTGCATCTAATAGGTGGCCGACCTGTCCCCCTCCATGGTGTTGGCAGCCCCAGGGGTTGGGGATGCTGTCAGCCTGGGAGAGGTTGTCCGGTGCCACGCACCTGGCTACCTGGGTCTTTCCCGGCAGGGTGCCATGCCCCTGGCTACCTGGGCCTTCCCCGGCAGGGTGGGCAGGCCTGTGTGGCACGGGTGTGCTGTTGGGTGCCCCTGCTGCCCCTGCATGGGGCCTCACGCGCAGACAGGCACGCACCCGGGCATTCTGGTTGCAGCTGCATGCCTTCAGCCATCACCCCCCACCTCTCCCTGTTTGCTACACCATGTCCTTGGTGGCTTGATTAGAGTCTCGGCTGTCCTGCCTGGGCGCTTGTTTCCTGCAGCTGTGCTGGGCCCGCAGCCCTCTGTTGCTATACAATGTTGCAGCCGATGGATGCCTCACTTGCCCTTGGGGCCCCCCAAGAACACACACACACCCGTCCCTACAGGGAATGTGTGCCCCCCTGTCCGTGGTGTTATTCTCCCTGTCTTGCTGGACCATGGCTGACTGTGCTTCCACGGGGCTCCCACTTCCAGACCACCATGGGGCCCCCCATAGCTGGACCTTCCGTGAGACCATGTCCCTGTGTGACCTGTGGCATACCCTGTCCGTGCAGTTGCTCCTGTGCCCCCCCATTCCGGGACTCCCTGTGTTGCTGTGGAGGTGCCTGTGCAGACTGTTCTGCTGTGGTGGTTGTGTTTGCCGGTGCCTGTGTCCTGCCCTGCCCCTGTGCTGTGTCCCACCCGCTTCCCTGTTCTGCCCCCCCCATGCTTGGTGTGCCTTGTGTGGTGCCCGGGTGCCCGTGTCCCCCCTTCCCTTTCTTTTCCTTCTGTGTGTGTGTGTGTGTACTCGGGTGTGTGTTTTTGCTGTGTGTTCCACTGTGCCCCCATTGTCTGAGTGCCTGTTGTGTGTGGTACCTGGGTGGCTCTTCTCCCTCTCCCCCCTCCCTTCCCGTTTCCCTTGTGTGGGCATTCCCTTTTGTCCCTTGTGGCTTTGTTTGCCCTCAGGCGGCCATGTCTGTGTCCTGACCCTGCCCAGTGTCTTGTGGGTGTTTTGACCACGGCCGGGAATCGGCGTCATGTCTGTTGCGCTGCCCCAGCCCGTGATCCAGCGGCCCAATTCCCTGCTGTGATCCCGGTCCTGTCACGTCTGTTTGGGGTGTTTATTGACCATGGGGGGTGGTTGTTTGGTTCATCCCCACCGGGAATCCACTGTGGTGAACCAGCCGCCTGTAACATCTGAAATCGCCCATGGTTGGCTTTGGCCCCTATGGGTGATTGACTGTGATGATCATCTGGATGCCGCCTATCAAACGTTCAGGGCTCTTTGGCCGTGCTGCGTGATTGTCTGTGGTTCACTGTGGTTGACTGTGATCTTGTAATGTCTGAAATTACCCTTTGTGTCATTTGAGCTAGAAAAAAATTAAATTTATGGAAATGGGTTAATCTAGGAAATTTTATTTTTCACTGGAAAATAATAGATTTCATAGATTTCTGATATGAATTCCATACAAAACCCAAAATGTTGAAAGTTCTTTCAATGCAGTGCAATTTATTATTCATTGAGAGCACATTCACTATTCTGGTTAGCATGATGAAACAGGCACATGAAGAATATGCTGCATCTTTCCCATTTTTCTGAGTCAACGGAGGTTTATGAGATTTGTTTGGCCTCAGATTTACCTGGTAAAGTGATGTATGATTAATTTTTTATTTTAAAGAACCAAGCTAAGAACATAAATTAGGTGATATTTTAATGTGATCATTGGGAGATGCAGGAGGATATTAACTCAAAATTCTAGAATAATGTAGGCTAAAAGTGGCAACAACTCAGGAAAAATGTTTTCAGCCAAAGTAGAAGCTGGAGCTAAAATTAATATCCACAGCAAATACTATACGCCATGAATTCACTTGCTTCAATTCAGATCTGATGAAGTGAATATTCAGTCCTGCTTTACTTTATATTTTGGCTTGATTATTTTGGTTATGTTTCAATTCCAGTTACTTAATTTTGGAGTAAAACATGAAAATGGCAAAAATAAGCAAAATACCATAGCAAATTATGCATTCCATATCTGCAATGCTGATTTTCATGAACTTTATTCTAAAAATTATGTTTGTCTGAACTGCTGCTTGAAAATAAATGATCCATAGGAAAAACAAGCAGAATAGAAACCATGTGAGAAAGTAGAAGAATGTGATGTATGTGTTACTGTTGGCCTCTTAACATAACTTATGCCAGTTCACAGAAACTGATAAGGTTAATCACCCAAGTACTGGATTAATAGCTGAATTAATCACTGAGTACTGGATTAATAAAGTGTATGATAATGATACACTATATTCGCTCTAGCAACATGGGTTTGGGATGGATGAACTGAAATATTCATGGTGAAAAGTTCTCCTTCCCCAAGTGCTTGGGTTAAGGGTTGGTTTTCTTTTAAGGAGGGAGAAATGTGCTAATGAGTGGGAACTGGGGTTTGTTTCAGGTGCTGTAAGTTTTGCTACGCACTTTGACTGTGGGTGTACCCAGCAGCAGCTGAATTAACTAGGGAAGAACTCAGGCCCAGCTGAGCAGAAGCACCAGAGGGTCACTCAGTGACATAGGAGCAAATGATTAAGGAAGAGAAAAAAGGGAGGTGGAGTTTGAGGGAGAGATTGAGGGGTGTGGTTACAGGAGTGTTTGTTTTGCTTGTCCCCTTTGGTTGCTGCTTGGTGTATTCCTGAAGCAGAAATAGAAACAAAAGAGCAAGTGAAGCAAGTGCTGACCGGTAATGTCTGGTGTTCACTTTTATTGTAGGGCGGTGGAAGGGAACACTGGAGGCAGAACCACTAGTGAAATTTCACACATTACTATGGAATATATACAATGACTAAAAAAAATAAAAAACCGCAGTGACTATACAATGTTGGTGGCAAACAACAGTGAGCAGAATGCAAAGCCCTGTGAGAAAATCAAAAAGGGGAAACCAGCAGTTGCTCATGTAGTCCAAGTGTTAGAAAATAAAATTGGCAGGACAAAGTTTCAGGTATTTATTTTTTTTAGATAAGGGGGCTGTGATGGTTTGCTTAGGTAAATCCTTATAGGACCATGGCCAAGCAGGCTTAGAACACTGTTACTAGGTCTCCAGTGAGCTCACTGGAGACCTAGTAATTCTTTTTAAGATAGGTTGCAAAGGGACAATGGAGCAAGCAACCAGAGGTTATAGGGAAGCAATAGAGCTGATAAGCTCAGCAAAGTGTCAGGAAGGGGTTATGTACAGGGAAGCCATTATCCTGACACACCTGAAAGGAAGTAGGTCAGTCACATGACCCAGGCTGGGGCTCTAAAACCAGCACCCAACCCAGCTGTAGCAGTCCCATTTAGAAGTCAGTAGGGGTGTGCGAACACCTGGCGGTTTGGGGTTTGGCCCCCCCGAAACCATTTGGGTTTCAACTGTTTGGCCCAAACCTGTTCAGGGGGGCCAAACCCATTTGGGTGGGGGCGGAGGACAGGGAGGAACCCGGTTTCCCCTCCCTCCAGGCTGTGTGGGTGAAAGGAGCGCCGGAGCTCACCTCCCCCCCCATCCTGTGCAGCCTACTATTCTTTTTTTTAAAACTCCCCACCCCAGGGTTCGCCCTACCTGGTGGTACTGGGACTTCGGTCTTGGGTCATGCGGTGGCAGCGACAGCAGCAGCAGATCCAGCCTCAGCAGCTCTGCGGAGTGTTCTGGGTCAGGTGACTGGGTCAGGTGACCTGGAAGGCCTAGTAGAGGTCTGAAGTGCTCCACTGCCATTTCCAGAACCAGCCCTGCTGCCGCAGCCGGACCCAGGCCCAGAGCCCCGGCACCACCAGGTAGGTCTGGCTCTGGCCGTGGGGCCGGCGGTGGCAGCGGGGCCAGCTCTGGAGGCACTGCGGAGCACTTCAGGCCCCTACTAGGCCTTCTGGGTCACCTGACCCAGTTACCTAACCCAGAAGGCCTAGTAGAGGCCTGAAGTGCTCCACAGTATGGCCGAAGCCAGACCCGCCACCACCGTGGGACCCAGGGCCAGAACTCCAGCGCCACCAGGTAGGGTGATCCCTGTGGAGGGGGGTTTTAAATTTTTTTTAGTAGGCTGTGCAGCGGGGGGAGGTGAGCTCCAGTGCCCCTTCCACCCACGCAGCCTGGAGGGAGGGGAAACCGGGTTCCTCCCTGCCCCCCCACCCCCTGCCCAAACGGGTCCAGAACCTGAACTTTGTTCAGTCGGTTCAGGTGGGGGGCAGTTCGGGTTCGGGGGGTTCGCGGACATGCCAAACATGCTGAGTTCGGGCTGAACCCTGAACCGCGTTTGCACATCCCTAGAAGTCAGCAGTGGGAGGAACTCTTGGATTTGGCCTGCTGAGGTGGTTGCCGGGAACCCTCATTCCATCCAGGAAAAGGGCTATAGGGTTCAAGAAAGCCTTCAGAAGTTAGGAATCCAAGGCAGGCTGCAGAGAGGGAGCTGTGGAGAAACACTGCCCAGATGGAGGACTGACTTAGGGCAGGGGTAGGTCTGCCTATCCAGGTTCCCTACAACCCCTGATAAAAGAGGGAACTCTAGCACGCAGCACTGCCAAGATGGAGGATGATTCAGGGTAGGGGCCTGCCTATTCAGATACCCTACAACCCCTTAATACTGCCCATCTGAGGACTAACTTTGGTCAGGAATAGGGGCCTGCTACTTCAGGTGCCCTGAAGTAAGCTAGTACTGCTCAGACAGGACTGACTAGGAGCAGGGGTGGAGAGCTGCTAGCATCAGGCACTCTGAAGAAAGTCCTAGTGGTGAACCAGCTGGGTTTGAGGCATCTGGGGAGCCAGAGCGCAGGTGCCTAGCTGGAGGTAAGGCAGCTAGGAAACCAAAAGCGACCCAGCTGGGTGTGAGACAGCTGGGGATCCAAGGGATTAGGACATGAAAAAGTTGCAGGGAGGCAATTAAGTTGGCAATGAAAGAGTGAGCAATGGGGCACTAGGATTTCATCCAGGGCTAGGCAAATGACCCCAAGGGAGTAAGATGTCAGCAATGGGAGGGGAGAGAGCAGGATGGAGGGTTCTGACTCAGCAGACATCTTCAGCATTCTATTGACTCGCAGGAGTCAGCAGCCAATAGAATGCTGAAGAACTGTGCCAAGCCTGCATTTTACTTCAGCTTTCCCCCACCATGTGGAAAGCTCCCCCTCCATCTCTCCCCTCTCCAATTATTGATAATTCTATATTGGGAGCGCCTCACAGTGACTCCTCATACCAAGCTGACAGCTCCAGATAAGATGAGAGAGCTGGGGAGGGAATTATTTATTTTAATTTATACCCCACCCCCCTGCCACAGGCAGTCCGGGGCAACGAACAATATGAATAAAATATACAATATATAAAATATTATCAAACAGTATAAAACAGAATAAAATATCCTCCCCCAGCGGTAATAACAATAATAAAAGAAAAAAAAACCCCACACACCCATCTCCCCACCCTCTCAACCCTTACCCTTTTCCCTCACCAAAGGCCTGATGGAACAGCCAAGTCTTACAGTTCCTATGAAAGGCTTGGAGGTCTAGGGCCAGATGGGCCCCCACTGGGAGGGAATTCCAAAGGCGCAACCACCGAGAATGTCATATCCTGTGTGGCCCCCCAGAAAACCAGGGGGACCTCCAACATGGCACCCTTGGATGACCTCAGGGGCCAGTCTAGTCCCGGAGAGTGAGGTAATCTTGCAAGTAGGCAGGGCCCAGGCCATGTAAGACTTTACAGGTCAAAACCAACACTCTAAATCTAGCTGTCACGACTGGGTCTTGCACCCATGGCCCTTGAGGTGCTGGACAGGCTCTCCAGCACCCTGCACCACCTGGTGGACTGGTGAGGGTGTTGGGTTTTCCCCCTTCAGTCTCCCTTGTGTGCTTGCTCCCTGTGTGTCATGCCCCCTCCCAGCTGTAGCCAGTTGCTTTAGCCCTGCCTCCCAGCTTCCTGATTGGCCACAGGAAGTATTTAAGCCTTGGTGTGGCCACAGGAAGCTGGTGGAGCAACGTCTCTTACCCCCTTCCCATTCTTGTTGGTTATACTTGAGCTGTCTGTTGTGTGTGTAATTCTTGTGTGT
>QEPC01014906.1:1054559-1116986 GCA_003113815.1 Sphenodon punctatus
AGCCTATGCTTGGTCCCGTCCCCCTGCTCTGTGTGAGCCTATGCTTGGTCCCGTCCCCCTGCTCCGCGTGAGCCTATGCTTGGTCCCATCCCCCTGCTCTGTGTGAGCCTATGCTTGGTCCCGTCCCCCTGCTCTGTGTGAGCCTATGCTTGGTCCCGTCCCCCTGCTCCGCGTGAGCCTATGCTTGGTCCCATCCCCCTGCTCTGTGTGAGCCTATGCTTGGTCCCTTCCCCTTGACCTGTGAGAGCCTATGCTGAGCTTCCCCCGTGCTTCCAGGGTATTGGTTAATCCACCAACGTCCCTGTGGTGGGTTCCACCCTTGGCTCCGGACCCTGACCTCGATGATGAGTCGCATACCTTCTTAGCCCAGCGTGCCTGGTAACACTGCTGAGTACATAATCTCTCGGGGGCAAGAGAGCGACTGAGAGGTTTCAGAGGGTCACCTTGGGGCCACCCTTTCCCCTCCTGTGCCTGGGTCTTGATTCCTCCTACTTTGTTTCCCCCTCCCTGGCTCCGTCCCCTGGAGCCTGATAGTTCTGGCCTTCCTTCTCCCTCCTTGGTTTCCCCCATGGCTCCATACCACGACTCCGTACTCCGTACTCCGTAGAAGACTATTGGCAGCCAGTGAAGAGATCGGTGCACTGGTGCAATGTGTTACCAGTGGCCCAGCACCCAGCTGGGCCACCACATTCTGCACCAGCTGCAGTTTCCGAGCTGTCATCATAGGTAGCCCCACATAGAGTGCGTTACAGTAGTCTAATCAAGAGGTAATAATTAAAAGCATGGATGATCGTGGCCAGGGCTGTGCGATTCATTTTTGTTATTATGATAACGAAAATGAAATATTTAATTTCTCCCCATTATTCTAATAATAAAACCAACAAATAATAATAATAATAATAATGAAAACAGAAATGAAAATGATTTTTTGTTTTTGAAATAATGGGACAAAACTGGAAAATATATTTCCAGCTATAATATTTTTGTTTCTTATTCAATTGTAATGAAACATGGGGAAATTGTACCTCCTGTGGAGGGAACTATTTGTATCAATGTTCAGAAATATTGGATAAAGAAACCAATTTTAGAAGCAATTGAATGTTGTGATTTTAAGAAAATCTCCATACACATTCCTGGATACAACATCTTTATCTTCTGCTCAATTTGCAAGAAACCTGGGAATACTATATCCCTCCATAAGATTATCAATCCTGCCAAATATCAGATAGATTGGATAAAGGGTCCTGATGTTATAAGCCATTAACTTGAATATTCATTTCTGGTTGTAACATTTTATATTCCAACCTGTTTATAAGATAATTGGCATGAATGTATCCCACACCTTCCCTGTCATCTCTGTGAAACTACAGGAAATTTTGATAAAAGGTCACAATTTTATAAGCAATTGAGTTTTCCCCCTTGAAGACCATTATTCACATAGGGTATTTTCAGACGTTACGAGATCACAGTCAACCACGCTCAATTCCGGGTGGTGGCTGTGATTTCGGCATGTCTGTTGGGGGAAATGGATGTTTCCCCCCAGATGTTACCATGGCGTGGAATTACATTCACCATGCGAGCAGCCAAAGCGGATGGATCGGCGGCCGCCGCGTGTTGAATGTAATTCCATGCCGGGGTGAACCCAGCTCATCTGATCAGGCGCCTTGGCCCAGAATCACTGGCGGGATCCCGGGCCATGGTGAATCCGGCCCGACGCGGCGGCCTCATTGGCCCCGCCGTCCGCCCGTCTCCCTGGAGGGCGGGTGGTGGGATGCATGGAGGGGGCGGGGCCATGCAGCTGCACGTTGTGCCGTGCGTCCCCGCCCCCTCCCAGATTCCCCGCCGGGATTCCCCCCGGCACGTCTGATACGGCGTGACGGGATGATCCCGGCGGGGAATGAATTGGGTGATTTCGGTATGGGGCCAACGGGCCCCATAACGTCTGAAATCACCCATAAATAGCAGCACATGCAGTGCCAATCAGAGGCAGGTACCTGGCATGGCAGGGGGAGGGAGGATGTAGGAGGGAGGATGGGGAGAAACCCAACAGACTGACCAAAACATTCACTGGCCAATTACTGCATGCTTCCAGCTTTATAGGACCAATCAGTGGTGGCTTCGAGGCTAGCATAGGAGGTGGTCCTGAGGCCGGCATAGAAGGGACATAGCTGGGAATTTGGATATAGAATCCCAGAAATCAGGAGACATACACATCCAGGCTGGCCAATTATCATCACAATCACAATCTTCCGCAGCACTGTGAGAGAGAACATAAGAGAATCTCTATTGGCTCTTTCCTAAACAGATGCATCCAATTTCCCAGTAACAAGTAAGACTGATGTGGCAGCAGCTGTTACCGCGCCGTGATTCCAGTCTGCCATTTTGGAATTGCCCATGCCACATCGCGGCTTTTCTGCAGATATTCCGCTAATTCTGCTGGCATTCTGCAAATTGCGGAATTAAGGAAAAATTGCGGAAACTGTCATAAAACCACTGTTCTGCTATTTTGTGGCGCTGGTGGAATGGCAGAAGTAGTGAAAATGTAATGTTTCCGCTATTTTGCAAAGCCTGTAGAAGTAGCGGAATGAAATTAGCAGAACTGCGGACGTAGCGGAATGAAACTAGTGGAATGAAAGCTTCTGCCACACCGTACCACTAATTGTGGAAACACTGTTTCAGCAGAAATAGCTACCACTGCGACATTCCGCTACAGCCCTAGTAACAAGTGGGGTAGAGATGTTTCGATGGTCACAGAACAGAATGTGGATATTTGGTTGACATTTCTGCTGGACAACTGGCATCACAAACCGATCTTACCACAGTGACACATCAGAGAATCTCTGGCATAGACTCATTCTCTACATATGTTGTGCAGGCTTATAAAATAGGGACCCTTTATCACATCTTTCTGTTATTTGGCAGAGATGATCCCAAACTTGTTATATAAAGCCCTGCCGAATTCCGCGTACACTGGTTGGACTACAAAGATGTTACAGTCAGTCATACATTTATAAGTTGACTGCTTCTGCCACCAGGACCGTTTATCCAATCCTTCTGAAATTTGCCATAAATAGTAAACATGGGGAGGAATATAAACTGCTAATCTTCATCCACATTAGATGTTAGACATAAAAGTTACGGCCATGAATATAAATGCAGGGTTTTTTAAAATAACACACTTAAACTGTTTATAAAGTTGGATTCCTCTATCCAATATTTCTGAAATATGGCATACATAATGCCTTCCATTGGAAATACAATTATTCCAAGTTTCATCCAAATATACTGAAAAACATTAAGGTTACAGCCGAAAAGTTACAGCCAAAAATGTGTTTTCCATTGAAATTAATGGAAAACGAAAACGAAAGTAAAAACAAAAACAAAATTTTGATATTTATGAAAACGAAAATGAGAGATTTAAATAATGAAAACAAAAAACAAAAATGTCATTGGTCCCTGGTACACACCTCTAGAGGGAACAGCATGGCTTCCTCCTCCCTGCCCTCCATCAGCACTGGTTATTTGGGTTTTGGAGATTCTCATATTTCTCATGAGAATCTAGCCAATTCTCATCTTGTTCTCATATGCAAGGAGATGAGATTTACTCTTGTTGAGAAACCGAGAATCGAGTTTCAGCCCTAGACAAGATACAGCCAGAGTCTGGGAAGCCAGCAGTTTGGACACCAAAAATGAGTTTGGGCCCTGGTCCTGCATTTTGGGCTGGTGTCAGACTACTTTGCCACAGGGACATTACATGTATGTGCAGTTTCTTTTCCTTTTAAAATGTGCTAGTTTAAAAATAAGAATCAACTAGGGGTGTGCATTTCATTTATGTTTTCTTTTTAACTTAAATTAAATTTTGTATTTTTAAAAAAGGTAAACAGAAATCATAAACAGAATATAAAAACAAGAAAATTGAATTTAGAAATTTCATTTAGAAATTTAATTTATATTTTGTTTGATAGTGCCTGAGAGTGCCTGCAGTGAAGCTGTGTTGGCAAAGCAAATAGTGGATCAATTCATGCCAGGGGGCAGGAAGGGAGGGAATGGGGTGAGCATGATTGGCATCTCTGCTGGCCAATAAGGATGACTAATTTATTTTATATTTATTTATTTATTTTATCAATTTTTACCCCGCCCCTCCTGCCAGGCAGCTCGGGGCGGCTTCCATCAGTTAAAACACAATAAAAATACAATAAAATCAATTTAAAACAATCATAAATACTTTAAATATTAACAGGGCTAGAAAGGGCCACAAAACCAATAGGTGGGGGACTAAAACCTCCCTACCCACCCTCCCTCCCAAAGGCCTGGGCAAACAGCCAGGTCTTACAGTTTTGCCAAAATGTTAAAAGGCTAGGGGCCAGGCCACTAAGACATCATGCAGCACTTCACACACAGAGAATTGCTGTCATAGGCTTCATTCAGTTCTGCCTGAACTTGGAGCAGCATTGTGAATGCTGTAGGCTGCTCTACAGTTGCCTTGATTGCTGATAACTTCAGAGTATTTTTCAGATACTATTCTCTCTCTGTTTCAAATTCAGACATAACCCCCCACCCAAACCCACTCATTTTTCACTCCAGATCCTGCCGCTCTATATCAACTCAAGCAGGGGGGGGAATGGGAATTCGGTGTTGCCAGAATTTGGAGTAACCAACCAAGGGCACTAGGGTGAGGCCACTGTAAAAGCCATAGTTTTTGACTGCTGGTAGCCTCAGAGCATTTGTCAGATTCCTTCTCCGTTTCAAAAGCAGACATATATACACCCACCAAAACCCATTCATCTTTCACTCCAGAGCCTGCTGCTCTTCTGTCCACCCACTGCCTCCCACATTCTCATTCTCATTCTCATTCTCTCTCTCTCTCTCTCTCATGCTCACCAGTCACCTCTCTAACAGATTGGGGTTACTTAGCTTTAGAATCACTGAGGAGAAGGCCTGTACACTGCTGCTGCTGCTGCCTGCCTCAATGAGAGAGACAGACACCAGACACCGTGCCCACTGCTCACAGAGGGAGACATCTAATGAAAGGAACAGTTAAGAGTTCACAGTCACAGTTTGGGGATATGAAAGTGTCAGAGAGACAACTTAAAACTTGGGGTGAAACAAGAATAAAAATCATTCTTGCAAGAAGCAAACAAGATTTTTGCAACTCTGGAGAGATCTTGAAAGATCTCACTACGGTTTTCGAGAATCTCATGATATTCTCGAAAACCTAAAAAAATGATCTGCCCATGTGCAAAATGGCTGTCACAGTCATTCTGTGCATGCACAGCCCCCTGGTGGCCACTTTGTGCATGTGCAGAGAGGGTTTTTTACTCTTGAGAATCTCGCGAGAACAGGTTGAGAATTGGGAAATTCTCAACTTGCTCTCATTCTCAAAAATCTTGTCAAGAACATGGTTCTCGATGAGATTTTTAGGAATGTGAGAACAGGTTGTGGTTTAGGTTCGGCCGTTCGGTTCGGTTCAGTTGGCATGTTCGGTTTGGGTGTTTGGGTCATTTGCTGAGTTTGGGTTCAGCCGTTCAGTTTGGGCGTGTTCGGTTTGGGCATTCAGAAAAAGGTATCGCGAGATCCCGTGATCCCATCGGAAACAGGAAATTCGAGTGCTTGTGGAACTGTGTGGCAAAAGAGTGTGTTTGGCTGGCTGGCTGTTCGGTTCGTGTGTTTTGGCTGTTTGTTTTTGTTTTGGCTATGTTGTTTTGGCTGGTTGGTGACTGAGTGTTGGTGGGTGACTTGGTGGAGTGTCTGTTTTTTAAAAAAATGGAGAAGAAGCTGACCACCATTAAACACCAGGCCTGGGGGAAGGCCAAGGTAGTGGAGCCGGTGGTGGAGGAAGAGGTTCCTCCTGCCACTGCTGCTGGTGGTGGAGGAGGAGCAAGAGCCAGTGGGCACATGCCACTGCTGCCAGGTTTGTAAAGATTTTTTTTACTTTGAGGACAAGAAACTTAAGGCTCTATCCGTTAGAGCAATCTCACTGGTGTGTGGGTGGGTGCGTGGGTGGTGGACATCAGTCAGGCACAAACAGTGGGCATCAGTGGGTAGCAGAAGATTTCTTCCACAGAGAGAGAGGGTATTGTAGTGTGGGGGGCTCTTCCAGTAGTCAGGCACGAGCATGAGCAGCACCCCCACCCAAACATGTGCCTGTCAGCCATCCCTAGCAAGGGTTTCCACTCTCCAGTTGCCAATCCATCCCTACCTAGCACCCCCAAATAAGGATGGGATTTGAATTTGCCAGCCAGGGTCTCTCCATTGCTATCCCTCCCTAGCAGCATGCCAAGGAGGGCAGGATTTGCACGTGCCTGCCAGGGTCTTTCTACGTGCCATCCCTAGTGCCCCAAGGAGGGTGGGATTTGCACGTGCCAGCAAGGGTTTTTCTAGTTGCCATCCCTAGCACCCCAAGGAGAGCAGGATTTGCCCACGTCAGTCAGGGTCACATCTCCCGTTGCCATCCCTAGCACCCCAAGGAGGGAGGACTAGAGGCATCATTATAAATGCATAATATTACTTAGGTATTGTTTATGTGTTTCTGTTTCAGAGTGGAATCGGATGCCGGCACTGGTGCCACACCACTCAGGACACCCAGGTGGAGGTTGGACTGGCCAGTGCCAACCCCAGACAGTCAGAAGACAAGGTTGGCTGTCTGGAGGTTTTTTGACAAGCATAATGGAATCGTCATCTGCAAGGTAAGGCACGGGGGCTGAAACAACAGGAAATGGATTTCCCTATGACCTGTTAGGAACGGAAGTCCCCGGCAGAGAGAGATGGGCCACCCAGTCCATCCACTTGTGGAGACAGAATGCAGGCAGGGCTTGACATACCATTGGTCTGACACAGTATGGCACATCTTATGTTCCTATCTTTTTATGCTCTTTAGATCTGCCAGAAAAGATTCAGGTGGCAGCATGAGGGGACCACATCAGGGCTCATTTCCCATGTGGAAAAGCGGTATGGCAAGAGAGTGAGGCGTCAGCCTTACTCCGGTGTTGCCCAGGTGGAACATCAGTCGCCGCACCAGATGAGATGGCATCGAAGGCCTTCCACATCCCCCTCCTCCAGCTCCGCTAAGGAGGCCATCATGGAGGAGTCAGCCACAGTGAGGGCTTTTAGGGCCTGAGTGGAGAGGCCCACCAGGGACTGCATGGACAGTCTTAAAAATATGCAGGACCAAATGATGGAACACTTTAAGGATCTGGAGGTACAGCAACGTCAGGTCACGGCATACTCCCAGTACTTCCAGATAGTGATTGAAAGCGTGGAGCTCCACTGCCAGTCAGTCACAAAGTGGCAGGAGGCCTTGTCAGGGACATTCAATTTGCAAAGGACAAAGGCTACCAAATGCCATAGGACGTGCTTGCCCCCAGGGCCCATGAACCCATTTTGCCTTTCCCCCATGTTCCAGGGGACAGGCCCACATAGAGCTAAGTTAAGTTGTTATTGTTTTTGTTTTGTTAATAAAAGTTATATTTGTTATTGTTATGAGCTTTGTTTGACCTGTCCAATCTTTCTTTTTATCACTCTGTGCTGAAGTTCAGGCTGGCAGGTGGCATAATCTCATACAGCTTGCCGATCCCTAATAGCAGCATCTGGCACCACATGTAGCATAGATAAGGTATTAACTCAACCCATAGATGTGTCATAGATGGCAGCAGCAGGGTCTCAACTTGCCGACAGCCCCCCCCCCCCCCCCGTATCTGTGTGGGTGTGCCAGAGAGAAAGAGAAATAGGCTCTTTTGGGAGCGGGCATCCACCGGTGGGTGCGGAGGAGTAGACTGGTGGGGGGTGGGTGCAGGCTTGCAGGTGGACACCGCTGGCCGCTGGCCAGTAAGGCACAGGCACGAGCATCGGCAGCACCCAGAATGAAATGACAGCCCCCGGTGACTGGAATGATGGTCCTAGAAGATTGTTGATTGTTCCTGGGATGGGCGAGCATGACTGTGTGCTTCAGGTACAGTGGAATGACAGCCTCAAGCCTATGGGAGTTGAAAGAAGTCCCTAGAATTAGTCCATGGTTGGGCACACTGTCACCTTGTCTGGTAAGGCAGAGGTGCACATATCACTCTTGGACCCATGCTCCTGGCCTTTTAGGATACAAGGTGGTGCATTTCTATCCCTGGGGAAGCGACACCCATCGTTCCCCCCTCCATCCCGGGAAAGGAGTCCTGTACCTTCCCACCTTCTCTCAAGGTAGAATCCTTCACCTCCCGGCTTGCCTGTAACCACTTGGGTTCAGTTAGCCACTTCCCTCCTTCTCTTAAGGTAGAACAACAAATTTGTAGACCATCCTGCAACCCCCTGGGTTGAATAGGGGTGTCTGAAGCCTCTAACTCTCCTTTTTCCTGTCTGTCTCTCTCTTTTTCTTCGGCTTTCATTTTCTCAAGTTCGAACTGTATCTGTCATTCTTTTTCCTTTTCGTCTGCTCTCATTTGCTCTAATTTGAGCTCCTGGTCCATTCTTATTCTCGCCATCTCGAGTTCAGGGTTTGAGCCTTGTCCCCCTGGTTGCTGGTCAGTTGGAAGGGGGTTTTAAGGAACGTTTGGCAGCGCATCTCCATCTCCTGGTTGCTGGTCGGATGGAGAGGGGTTTGGAGGCGGATTTGCTGCCCCCGCTCTGTTCCCATCCGTTCCATTCGTGCTCATTTCAAATGTTTCTTTCAGCTGCTTCAGTTGCTCTTTAGTTTTCCCTTCTGGTTCGATACCTCTCTTTCGGGATTCCCTGCTCAGCTCACACCTTCTCAGGCATTGAAAGTGCTTTGAGAGCCCTATTTTGTTTACCGTCCCTGACCTGAAATTAAAACCAAAACTCAGTGCACTCTGTTCAAGGATATGCTTATTCTACTCTCAGAGTTGAGTTCCAAACTGTCGCTGGTGCTCTCAGTCTCTGCAGGTATGGGATTTACTCCCCTCAGAGGATTCCAGTCACCTGGCTATACTCCTCTACTTTCTATACATTGGTTCACAAACTGAGCTTCACCCTTCTCGTTGGGCGCCAATGTCATGTGTTGGAGGTCCACATCTTCACTTTACCGGGTTTGACTGACTCCGTTTCCCTCGCATACAGCCCTCTTGAATCAGTTTTTCACTCTGGCTGATTCAAGCCTGCTGCAGGGACAACCCCTTTGTCACCCAAGGGCTCAATCCTTCCCGTTTACAGACTCTTTAATCTCTGGGTTCGCAAGAGCTTGAGAGCCCTTGTTGCTCACTTGTGTTCCAATGTTAGGCACAGACACTTCTTCATAAAGATAAAAAGTTAGTTTATTGATTACATAAGCAAATTTGTTGATACAGAGTGGTTACTAGAAATCAAAGGTAAATATAACACATTCCTAACTTATACTGGTTGAGTTCCTAAATAAGCATCTTACCCTACTGAAGTTCATTTAGGTTCTCCTCAGTCCTTGGTGTAGAATGACTGGGCACTGATCTCTTAGCTGGTAGAAAGCAAAATCATGCCTCTCCGTCCATGTCTTCCAGCCTTGCTTGCTGGCAGGATCCCGGATGCAGATGAGAGTGCTCAAGATGACTCTGACCAAGTGAGAGAGAAGATGGCTTAATGGCCCTCGCTTAAGTACCTTTCATGGTCTCTTTGTTTCTCGTTCCCGCCTTGGAGAAACCTGAGGTCTGTCATGTAGGCAACCCAGGTAAACCTGTATGTCAATTTGCATCGCCACAGGTCTGTCTGGCCAGGGTTCCCAATAAACATTATTTTTATCTCTTTGCATTTCCTGGAATTTGGTCAAGTGTCACAATCTTGATTTGAGTTTTACAGTTCTTAATTGTAACATTACATACATGTGGAACCTTTTGCTTTACATATTTACTAGACTTGTAGTCTACATGTAGACCAGTATCACACGTGTGTGACCCTATGTTCCTCCGTGACACACACTTCATTCAATTATGCGATAGGTGTAGGTGGTCACAGCAGGTATAGGAATGCACACAGGCAGGCAGGCACATATAATATGTTGTGTTATATTCAATCTCATTCTGGTAGGCTGACTGCTGGATGTGGGCATCAGGCGCATGAGCACAGATGGGAGTTCTTCCTATTTCTGGAAGGTGGCAGCTTCAGCTGGCCTCCCCTCCACCCCATCTCTCTCATTCTATAGGGGAGCCTCTCTCTCTCTCCCTCTCTCTCTCTCTCTCTCTGATCATATAGTGCAGGTGACACCATGGGTGGGATCATGTCTGTCTCTCCTTCTAGCAGTGGGGAGACTCTCTCTCTCTCTCTCTCTCTCTCTCTTATTTCTCTCTCTCTCTATCTCTCCATGAACAGCAGGTTGTGTAAAGAAAAGGTGGAATGACAGCATCCCATGAGCAGAATGACAGGGCACAAGAACCCTGAGGGTGGGTCCTGGGCTGGGGCTAGAGTGGTAGCTTCTAGATATTGGACACAGCCCTCCCTGCCAGTAACATAGGCCCCAGAACCCTGATGGTGCGTCCTGGGGCTGGAGTGGCTATTTCTTGATGCCATGGTACAGACAGCATATAGGCCTGGCCTGGGGGCCATTGGCTCTAGCATCACCGGACATTGGTTGCCATGGTACAGAACCTCTGGCACAGATGGCATATAGGCCTGGGGGCCTTTGGCACAAGTATCAGAAGACTTTGGTTGCCAGGATACAGAACCCTGGCACAGGAAGTATATAGGCCAGGGGGCCATTGACACTAGCAGCAGCAGACATTGGTTGTCAGGGTATAGAACTCTTGGCACAGACAGCATATAGACCTGGGGGCCATTGGCACTAGCATCACCAGACATTGGTTATCAGGGTCCAGAACCCTTGGCACAGGCAACATTTAGGCCAGGTAGCCATTGGCACTAGCAGCAGCAGACATTGGTTGCCAGGGTCCAGAACCCTTGGCACAGACAGCATATAGGCATGGGGGTCATTGGACTAGCCTCACCAGATATTGGTGGCCAGGGTACAGAACCCTTGGCAGAGACAGCATATAGGCCTGGGGGCCAGTGGCACCAGCAGACATTGGTTGCTAGGGTACAGAACCCTTGGCACAGATAGCATATAGGCCTGGGGGGCATTGGCACTAGCAGCAGCAGACTTTGGTTGCTGGGGCAGGCAGTCAGGTGGCATGGCATGAGCGGCAGTCAGGCAGACTAAGGCAGGGTTCAAACTTTGCAATCTGGGCGGTCGGGAAGGTAGGCAATGTGGCATGAGAGGCAGTAGGGCAGGCGGGTTTAGGCAGGCTTTGAGCTAGGCAACCTGGGTGGGTAGACAGGCACCTTGGCATGGGAGGCAGGAAGATGGAATGAGGCATGCTTTGAGCTTAGCAGCAAGCTGGGCGGGCAGACAGGCAGCGTGACATGAGAGGCAGTAGGGTAGGCAAGCTGGGACATTGGCAGCAGAGCACTCAGATAGGCTAGCAAAGACTGTGCAGCGCGAGAGAGTGAGAGTCTGTCAGCATCACTTAGGCGGGCTTAGATCGTATAGCGATAGAACAGCTGGCAGGCTTACAGTTTGTTTCCTAATGTCACCCTGCATCATGAGGTCAGTCAGATAAGGAAGCCGAGGCCGTCTAGTATGAGAGAGAGAGAGAGAGAGAGAGAGCAGGTGCCAGGCATTAGGAGGGAGGGATAGAACCTCAGCAGCACAGGAGCAGTAGCCCTAGCCCAGAGGAGGAGGAGGAGCCCCATCCTGACTGCCCATGGCATGGGATGACATGTGCCACTGCACCATCACTCCTTGTCTAGGGGCAGCTCAGGGAATCCCAGCAGCAGAAGGTTGACCTTCAAGAAGAGAAACTGCTCTACCAACTTGACCCCCAGTCTCAGGCAGTGCGGGGAGCAAATGTCCCCTGCCACAGAGAACACCCGCTCACTGGGGACACTGGTTGGTAGACAGGACAGGAAAACCCTTGGCCACTTTTGACAGGGCCAGCCACAGGTTGGCCTTGGCATCCCAGTAGGCCAAGGGATCACTGCTGGGATCAATGCATGTCTCCCCCTCCAGGTAGGTCTCCACTGCTGCTGAGGCACCATCATACTCCCTCTGGTAGCTCTGGGTGGGCACCACCAGCCCCACTGCCCTCAGACACACTGCTTGCCCTTTTGTGCTGTGCCCCATGCTCCCCAGAGTGGCCTGCACACAGGAGGAGCTGCTGGCAATAGGGGTCCTGCTGCAGCTGCTCATTCTGCTGCTGGTGCTGCTGCTACTGCTAGGGCTGGGGGCAGGGATAGATCCATATGGCTGGAAGGAGTCACTGCTCCCACTCCCACCATCCCCAAGGGTGTCTTTCTTCATGGTCCGCTCTGCCTGCTGGACCCTCTGCACCAGCGCACCCTTCCGGAGGCCATAGACCGCTGTCTCGTGTGCCATGCTGCCCTTTATCCTGGGGTCCAGCATGGTTTCCAGGACATATTCCTCGTGGCAAAGAAGCTCATCAAAACGCACACTCAGCCCTGCCTTCAGCTTCTGTGCCAGGTCAAGCGCCTCATCGGACATCTTCCTGCCCACAGGGCCACAATCCCGCCCCCTGAGGATCTCATCCAGGCTCCTCTGGAGACTATGGATCAGTGGGGTCACCTGACTGAGGGTAGCAGTGGAGCTGCTCACGGTCTCCGTCATGGCCAGGAATGGTCTCAGGATGAAGACCATGTGAGGGAGAATTTCCCATTCCTCCCTGTTGTACCCTGGAGGTGCCTCGATGTCTGTTTCCTTTTTCACCTGATGCAGGGTGGATTTCTGTTCAAGAAGCCGCTCGAGCATCAGGAAGGTGGAATTCCACCTGGTGGAAACATCTTGGACCAGCTGGTGCACTGGGGACCCTTGCTCGGCCTGCTTCTCCTGGAGGAGCTCCCAGCCCTTCACACTCCTATTGAAGAACCCCGCCAGTTTCCTCCCCCGGTCGACCAGGGAGCTAAGGGTGCCTGGCCCAATCCCCTTCTCCCCCAAGCCCAGAGTGTCCTTGACCACAAGATGGATGGTGTGTGCAGCGCAAGGGATACTTGTGAAGCCCCCGTCATGGAGTGCCTTCAGTATATTGGCTGTGTTGTCCGTGTTGTAGAAGGAGAGGAGGCAGGGCCAGGGAATCCCTCCCTGGCTTGGGGTGGTGGACTAAAGCACTGTGCTGTCAGGCGGCACCACAGACCACACACCCCCTTGGTGGAGACTGGGTGGCCAGCGGGGGTAGGGTCTTGGTTGACTTTGGTAACTGGATGGGTCTGCCGGTCTGCTGTGTGCTTGGTGGGGTGATTTTTGGTTGGTTGGGTTGGGGGGGTATATTGAAGGGGGGTTGTGGGAGAGAGCTAGGGAAAATAATATATTGATTGGGGCCGGTTATTGGGGAGGATGGGGGATAGGGATTGGGGTGCGTTTGTGTCCGCTTGTGGGAATAGTGGCCATGACCCCAAGGCTTTACCCTGTGGTGAGAAGGGGTGAGGGGGTTAAGAGGGGGCATGATCAATGTCCTCCTGTTAGACGGGGGGGAGAGAGGATGGGGGGGTCAGAGGCAGGGGAGGTGGTCCCTTCCCACAACCTGGGCAAAGGAGCCACTGGGAGGCAGGGCCCAGACTGAAGGGGTTTCTCCAGGGGCAGGGGCCATGGTGTTAGGGGTCTTCATGGGGCATGGGAAGTATGGTCCTAAGGAGGTACTGGCATCACAATTTGAGGGATAGGTGTTTGGAACCTGTCCTTCTCTTGGCTCCCCTTGTTTCAGGTGGCCAGGAGGCCGAGGTCCTTGGGTCCTCTGCCCTGGTCCTGGTGCTGTTGAATGCAAGTTCAGTAGTCAATAATTCATCTGTTATCCGGGACTCACTCCTTGATTGGGCTGCCAACCTTGTCTGTATTACAGAGACCTTGTTGGACAACATGTCGGGGCCTATTTTGGCTGATCTCATTCCAGCTGGGTAATCTGTCCAGCACCAGCCCAGGCTGGAAGGATGGGGTGGGGTGGTATAGCCATTATTTTGGGGGGGTGGGGTTGCCAGTTAGGAGGTATTCTGTGCAGACTGGAATAGATATCCTCCATTATGTGGTTGATTTCGCACAGGACAGATGAGGAATTCTGTACCATGGACCCCACTGCCCAGCAGCTTCCCTGACTGCTCTGATCTCTGGGTTGTCTTGTGGCCCCCGAAGTTTATAGTCTTGGGGGATTTCAGTATTCATGTGGAAACCAGATTGCATGGTACGGAGCTGGAGTTCATGGCCGCCATGGTAACCATGGACCTGTCCCAGGAGATTATGGGTCTGACTCACGAAGAGGATCATACTCTCGACTTGTTCTACACTGACCTTGAGGCAGGGGGTCCTATGGTAGTGTGTGTGGTTTGTTCACCATTGTCATGGTTGGACCATTACCTCCTGCAGTCTCTCATCCTGGCATGTCTACTTGACCGTAGGAATAAAGGACCAATTAGAATGATCCGCCTTCAGAAAATGGTGGAACTATTGGGTTCCAGAATGCTCTGGGGGGATTTTCCCATTGACCATGGTAACTGCTCCATCAATGTCCTGTTGGCTTTTTGGAATAACTGGATGGCTTGGGCTGTTGATCAGGTGGCTCCCAGCTTCAGCACCGCAGGTTTCCATGGTTCACGGATGCTCTAGGGTGGCTGAAGCGTGAAGATTACTGATTGTGGCATAGATCATTTTAAAAGACCTATTCCATGGCTGCGTGGGCAGCAAAGAAAAGGTTCTTTGTTGCCATCATAGCATCTGAGAAGTTAGAGCTTTTCCGGTGGTGAAGGGTCTGCTCAGTCCAGCCTGTCTCCACCTGGACATGTTTATGTTGTACTTTGCAGATAAAATCACTTGCATTAAACGTGACTTTGACTCTACCCTTTCGGGTACAGTGGCTAGAAGCTAGGAATGCCCTGTCTGGTCAATGTTTGTTGGATCAATTTCAATTGGTGACACCTGCTGATGTGGGGGATGTGCTGGGATCTGTTAGTGCCACAGCATGTGAACTGGACCCATGCCTGTCCTGGCTGATGAACACCATACTTTTTCTGAATGCCTGAAACAAACACGACCAAACCAAATGGCCGAACCTGAACTCGGCGACTGAACCGAACGGGCGAACTGAACTGAACGACCAAACCTGAAATGTTCGCCCATCCCAAGCAATTGGAGCATTCAATTGGATTCAATTCCAATTGATTAACTTGGAGTCCATTCACTGTAGCGTGAAAATGCTTTCAAAGTGGCAGTTGGAGGAAACATGGTCTCTCACGAGTGGTGTTTAGATCCAAAACTCCGCCGCCAAAGTCATTCACTCTGCCCATCGCTTCGACCATGTGCAGCCTCTCCTCCTCTCCCTTCACTGGCTCCCCCTTCCTGAACATATCCTGTTTAAACTCCTGGTTTTCATGTTCAAATCGCTCTACAACCGAGCTCCCCCTTACCTCTTGGACCTTATTTCCCTACGGACTCCTGCACGCACTCTCTGCTCTTCCTTTGTCCCCTCCCTCGCTCTCCCTCATTTCTCCTGCTCGCCTAACCACCTTCAACCTTTCTCCCTCACTGCCCCCCATGCCTGGAACTCCCTCCCTGCCTGCATCCGCCTTGCCTCCTCCCTCCACTCCTTCAAATCCCTCCTCAAGACCCACCTTTTCCTTGCTGCCTTTCCCAACGCCTGCTAGTCTTTCCCTGTACACTTACTGTCGGCCTTCCTCCGCTGACTGCTGCTACTAACCTCTTTGTAACCAAGCCAAGCACATGCACCTGAGACTTCGCATCCACTTGAATGTTTGTTTGTCTTCTCCCTTGTCTCTCCCACTGTCCCCTCTCCCTGTCTCCCCCCCTTTATCTTTTAGATTGTAAGCCACCAGCAGGGACCGCGTCTAATTCTATGTTCTGTACAGCACCAGGTCACACAACTGGCACTATATAAATGTTTATAATAATAATAATAATAAACACCACTCGTGCAGGGTGTGGCTCCCAGAGCAGAGGTTTTCGCAGGATCAAACCCACTGAGTCACTTTTTTAGGAATTAACTCAGGTATTTTTAGGAATTGTCTCAGGTATTCAACACACATCAAAACAACATTCAATTCAATTCAATTAAACTTTATTTGTCTCAACTCAAGGTTATTGGCAATAACAATCAGTAATACAAAAAATACAAGCTGACAACCCGCGTCGTTTGATAACGATTACAGCTTTAACAAATTGGACAAATTAATATTTAACAGATTAAAACAATTTAAATATAAACAGACACAACCATCCTTAACAAACCATAATTGCATGACCAGCTTCCTAAAGGGGTCCCATCCCCCCCAGCTGATTTCATCTCTCCCTCCAAACTGCTTGGCCAAAACCCGCTACTGCCCATGTTAGTTTAGTATCCTTATAACTGAGGCATAAGTCTAATGGGTCAGCATAAAGGAACCTCAGCTGCACTGGGCTGAGGATCCCCAGGACCGATACCCGCCTAGATGCGTATTTTGGGCACACAAAAAGAATGTGTCGCACTGTATCAGAACTTGCATATAACAAGATAAGCAGCCTCTCTCAGCCCGTGGGATCCGTCTGTATCAGCCGTCCAGTACTGCCGAGGGGAACATTCCAAAGCGAAGGCAGGTAAATACACGCCTCGCTGAAAACTTCACCCAAAGCCCCAAATAGCACTCCTCACCCGGCCGAAGAGCCGGAATTTTATAAGCCGGATTCACCTTCTGTGCGGCTAACATGCTCGCATCAATTTGGGCTTGTTGATCCCTCAATCTCTGCTTAACCATTGTCATGGCTTGCTTAATATTCAGAGAGAGCAGCCCATCCGCTGGGAGCCCCAGCCTACCCAAGACATTTAACAACTTCTCCATCCAGGAACACAACAGCCCCTCATCCCGTGCCCTCCTCAGTAGGGAGTCCTCTCCCGCTGGAAGTAGAATCGTTTTAAGTCAAAAACGGACAAGGGACTGAATTGCCGGAACTCTCAGTGGGAGATGTCCTGTCTCCAATCTTAAGAAGACCTGTGGTGTTCCCTCCAGGACCCCCAAAATAGCCCTCAGAAACCCATTCTGGATCATCTCTAATAGCTCTAAAAAATCTGGCCCCACACTGGGAATGTGCTATTACCTTGGCCTGGAAGAGACAGGAGGCCAGCATAATCATCTGGCCCCCTCTGCCAAAGTAGAACCCGCGTATTGCATTTGCTACCTGTCCTGCCCGAATTTTGACTGCCTGCCAGTGATCATTCCATCTGAGCGAGCTCGAGAAATATACCCCCAGGTACTGGAATTTATCAACCTGCTGTATCTGGTGGTCCCCAATCCTCCATTCGTGCTTAACCCTGTGTTTCCTTCTTCCAATAACCAAAACCTTAGTCTTCCCGTAATTTATTTCCAGTCCCTCCTGACGGCAATACTCCCCCATTCGTTGCATCGCCCAGTGGAGCCCCACAGAGGAGCACAAAATCAGGGTTGTATCATCGGCATAGAGCATAGCTCCTATCCTATGAGTTCCAATTCGGGGAGGATGTATATCTGCCTCTAGGATGTATTTGGGGAGATCGTTCAGGAAAACATTGAATAGACTCGGGGCCAAAAGGCAGCCCTGTCTTACCCCCTTATCCACCTTCACCATTTGAGACAGATCTCCTTTCCTATTACATCTCACCTGGAGAGTATTATTCTCGTGTAAACGGGAGATCAGTGCCAGGAGCCTCGGGTCTATCTGGCGCTCCCTTAACTTCCCCCATAGTTGCGCCCGACAAATTGAGTTGAACACCATCCTAAGATCTATAAAGCAAAGGTCAGCCTTCCGACCCTGGCCGACCATTCTCTCCACCAAGTGAGCCAGGACCATAACATGGTCCACTGTGGACCGGCCCCTCTGAAACCCCACTTGCTCAGGAACAATAACCTTCTCCTCCTCCAATCAATCCTGGAGTCTGAACAGCAGAAGCCTCGCATACAGCTTGCCGATGACACTTAGGAGGCTAATCGGGCAGTAATTCCCCGAGGCCCTAGGATCTCCTTTCTTAAAAATAGGTATCACTATATCATTTATCCACGATCTGGCAATCCTCCCAGATGCATTGATATACGTGAAAATCGGGGTCAAAATTCCCGCCCACCATTCTGGGGCCTCCTTTAGGCACTCCACCGTAACATTATCCATCCACGGTGCCTTCCCGCTCTTACTCTGGGAAATTAATTCCATCACCTCCTCCTCATGCACAGGGGGCCAGTGAGGGAAGGAATCAAACTCTCCAACCACTGGTGCCCAACCAGCTGGATGAAGGAGTGAAAAAATATGTTGATAAAATCCCTCCCAAATCTCTGACGGCAGCTCAACTGAAGCTGGGCCTCCACTCCCCCCTCCTTTCAGTTGTCTAATACAGCCCCAAAACTATGCTGAATTCCTGCTTCTAGTCGCCTTATCCAGCCAAGCCCACTGCTGTCGATAAAAAAACAAGCGTTTGTGGGCCAGCAGTTTGTGATACCTTGCCCTAAAGTTTAGGAAGGACAGTCTATTAGCTTCTGAGGGGCACTGCTTCAGTGACAGAGCTAACCTTCTGAGATGGGTGCGTGACGCCTGGCAGTCTTTATCAAACCAACCCCCATCACTCTTACTCAGAGGGGCGGGGGGAGGCATCTCGGGACAAAAGAGGGGTTTAAGGTGAGTGATAACGTAATCGAGATCCGCCAGTCCATTGACCTTCCCTGTCTTTACCACAACACATAGTAATTCCAACTCTGGGTCTGCCAACAAGGCCCGGAAGTGCTGTGCCACCTTCGGGGACCAGTGGACCCGCCGATACACCATCTGGGCTGATTGTGTGCTCTTCCCTGCCCTAGCCCTTCCCCCTGTATCAAACCCCCTTGAGTCTGCCCAGGAAATCTGCACGGGAAAATGGGCTGAATACGGGCTGAGCAAAACCCTCAGGTCCAAAACCGTCGGGAGTAAAAAAGACCACGTCAGGAAAAAATCAATGGTACTCGACCCCTGGGGGGCATGGAATGTGAAACAGCCATCCCAATCCTCCTTCACCCTTCCATTCAAAACCACCAACCCCAATTCTTTTACAAAATCTTTCATAGGTCTAGCATTTAAATTTGTCACCAAGTCTTGGGCTTTACGACAAGGTACCCCTTGATGAAATAGGGGGCCCTGCCCCACTCCGGGCCCCTGCCAGTCTCCCAATCTTGCATTAAAGTCCCCGCCTATAAGATAAGCAGCGGGGAACATCTGAAGGCCATTCTCTACCCTGCAACAGATCTCCTCCCAAATGTCTTCATCAAGATAGCTGGAGGCTGAAGGCGGAATGTATATATTTCCTAACAGCAACTCTGTTGCTGAGGGGAGCTTACAAAAATAGACATAAAAGTAAGGCTTGTATCTATTTATTAAAGTTACACATGCATTAAAAGAATTGGGGGTAACTAACACCAGTCCCCCACTAGGGCAGCCACAGACTCTCGATGGAGTAGCCCCCGTAGATATAATAGTAAAACCAGGCAAACTCATATCCTCCAACATCCATGTCTCCTGGACCAGGCAGATGTCCCAAGTGCCCAACATAGAAGAGAACCCCACTTCCTGGCAGCGTGCTTTCCATCCAGAAATATTCCAGGATGCTATTTTTATGGGGTTTAACTGTAGTTGTCATGGGAGCTCACTCACCCTACAGGGGCCCCTTTCGGGGTCTCCCTTACTAGAATGCCCTAGATTTTCTCCTTGGCACCCTTCCGAGGAATGTTGAACGACTGGATCCCGTGACACCAAGATACCAGGGGGGACTCTCAGTGAACTCGTTCCTGTAAGTGCCTCTGACCTACCCTTAGCCTGCCGCCCCCCCCCCCCCGTCTGCTGAATAACAGAGGAGGAAGAGGTAATGAAAGCCTCCTCCATTCCTTCTTCTGGCAGCTGGGGTCCCATGGTCGGTTCATGGGGTGCTCTTGCAATCCCCTGAATCCCCACCCCCTTACCGCACGGCCAAATCGGGGTAGGGGAATCCACCTCCACTATGGATAGGTCTAGCGATCTTATCCCTGAGCACCCTAGGTCTGGGGTAAAATCCTGCCTTCTATCTAGAGCTGAACAAGCTAGCCTTCCTGATGACATATCCCTGGGCCTAAGTTGATTTAACTGGGCACACAACAATTCCAACTTAGAGAGCAGTTGTAATTCTGCCGTACTGCCACTCTTGCACCCACCAAGGGCACTAATGGGGGGGCAGGCTGGAGGAGCTCGTATTAGGGCCTGGACTGACTGGCCCGGACCAGGGGAAGCCCCCGGGCCAAACTCCATGCTTCCCGAGGACCCACCCCCCTGGGAGGAAACTGGGACCGCCGACACAGCCCTTCTGATTGAATTTCCCATGGGGGGGTGGGCCACATGGAGCAGCGGCAAAATTTACTTGCTGATTTAAAGAGTCTACACTAGCTCTACCTGCGAGCTCCAAACCTCCTACTGACACCTCCTGTTTACAATGGGTCAGAACATCCCCGGCACTAGTTTGAAAAGCCCTAGAAATGTACACAGATCTCATCTCCAAGGAATCTTTAGCTGCCCATATACGCTCAATAATTCCTGGGGACATAAATTTGACATTTATTACTTGTTTGTCCCTAGATATTAATAAATTGTTAACCAACTTAATATCATGTCTTGTAATGGGGAAAAGTCTTTGTACTGGATGGTTTAACAAAAGCTTAAAATGTTTGGCTGTAACCAGAACTGAACTCCAAACCGGGGGCGCCTGCCCTACCAGGGTAATATTGTAAAGATCAAATTGAATGACGACAATTTAAAAAGGTCCACCTGACCTGATAACAAAAGCTGCCTAGGGTCTAACAAGGATTGATTACAATTGGCGACTATTTTAAAAAATGGAGGTGCATCTACCAATTGAATTCGCTGCCCCAACGAACGGGGGGAACCTGGATGCCTGTTGGCAAATAACAGGGCCCGTGGAGAATGTACCCTCATTACCCCCTCTGAACTAGGGGGAGGCACACCAGGTTTACCCCCCCTACAATCTGTATTTGAGAAAAGCATCAAGTCCAATTTATCGTGAATTTGGCGAACTTGAGTACACATAAAACGAACAGAGTCAGCTGTCAATGCCACATGATTAGTAAGGAATTCAGTCAATGAAACATCTCTTGGAGGGTCTCCTGGCCTCCCAGGAGGTTGATTATACATACGCTGGTGGGAGCCAACTGGCGTCGAATGTCTCGAAAGAGAAGAAGGTGTTCCCCGCACCTCCCCAGAAATTGATTGACAGAATGCCGCCTCAGGGAGTGAGACTGGAACCGTCTCGGCTTGTGAACCCTCCTTCTGTTGCGGCGCTTTTGCTGGAAAGAACTGATCCAAGCACCGTTGCTTCAGCAGATTTTGGGTTGGGGGGGAGTTTGCCGACAGCTCAGGGTGAGATCTCTTGATAGTAGACATGGTTACAACCCAGACAACTTACTTCATTAATGAAATGAAAGAATAACAAGTCGCCCCGCCTTTGGCCCGCGCCTAAGGCCATGCACACAAGGGCGTGCCCTTGTGCACGCGGCCCTTAGGCGCACTGCCCGGGCACGCGCCTCCGGCGCCAACTCTGGCAGCTGGGCACTTTTAAACCCCCAGTCGGGCTCGGCACCGGCCCTGCAGCTCCCTCTGGTGTTGGCTGGAGCTGGAACACTGCCCCGAGAACCATCAAAACAACATCGATTGTCTCTCCCATATGGTTCTAATCCTCCACTATAGAGAGGCTTCAGGCCTCCTGGCTCCCCTTGGACATTTTATCAGCCAGGTGCAGTTCTCTTGGCTCAGGGAAACCTTCTTTGCTTCAGTTTTATAGGATTGTTGGTTCAGTCCAGTTTCCACTTCAGCAAGCCCATTAAACAGTCATCCAATCTCCACCAACTCTGGCAGCCTCCTGGCTGGGTTTGCCTGGAGACTGAGCCTCACCTGCTGCTCTCTCCACCTATATTGTCCCAGGATGTGTCAGAACAGTTCCCCACTCTACAGCTCTTCCTAGCTGCTTACAGAGGGCTGTGTGGAGAGGTCCTTCTTCTTCTGCTGCCTCCCACAGACTGAGCCCTCTCTGACCTCAGTCTGTCCTGGCTTACGCACTTCCTGAACAGCTGCTTCCTTTCAACTGGGCTCTGCCTCAGCTTTACCCTCAGGGCTGGCCTTAACCATGTCCCCTCACAGATGTACTTAGTTAAGTGCTGTTCACTGCTCTCCACAGCACCAGTAGCCCCACTAGCAAATTCAACTGGCTGGTGTTCACACTCTTAAAAGGTCAGATCCCTTTCCCATTTTTTACATTAGATTTGCCTCAAAGTGCAGTCTGGGCTCATCCAGCTCTACTGGGCTGGCTTTGTCATGCCGCCTCAGCCTCCCAGGCTGGCACATACATTCCATCTTAAATGGGCAGCAGCCCTGTCAGCTTGCAAGCTGCCATAGCATGAGTTTGGGAATGCACATTCTGGACCCCTCCATACTCCCTGTCTTGTGACTGCACTCCCCACTCTGAGTGCTTTGCATCCCAATAGGAGTGCATAGAGTGCAAGGGGATGGAAATAAATGTGTTCAAAGGCATTTTGTTTGCTTTCATATTCATTTTAGTTATCTCTGTTACTAAAAGGAATGAGGGGAAATTAATTTTAGTATTTATTTATTTATTTAATTTCAATTTATTGTGTCAACCAAAGGTTATTACAATATGTCAGTCAAAAATAAAATATCAGATACACATACAAGTAAATACAAATCATCCCAGGACATTTACAATATCCGCAGGATAAGCTCCGCGATAAGACATATCCTGAGGGGCTTTAACTATTATTTCCAGAACTAATCAGGACATCCTAAGTTCCAGCGTAAGCCACCTCACCAGTGACTGAGGCGGTTTTGATTTGAATGACTATACTCAGGAACCGGGCAACCTGTGCTGAGACATGGGGCAGGTGGTCGCCCAACAAATAAATCAAAAGTAATACCTCGGGACGGCCTGGCAATGATGCCAGCAATTTGGAAAGATG
Organism: Sphenodon punctatus; assembly: GCA_003113815.1. NCBI lineage: Eukaryota > Metazoa > Chordata > Lepidosauria > Sphenodontia > Sphenodontidae > Sphenodon > Sphenodon punctatus. The sequence goes on from QEPC01014906.1 coordinate 1,077,516, forward strand.
AATTTCCCTTGGGGTCGCATAAAGGGGGCAATACAATAAAATGTGAGCCAGTGAATCCACTGCCCTTAAAGAGCAGCTGCACAGTCGTTCTGCCAAGGGGGTCTGATTGTATCTACCGGCCGTGACAGCGGATGGGAAGGCATTCCACCTTGCCAGTGAGAACAGCCTTCTGGAATTCGGTGGAATCCCCCCACCCAGAAAGGGCATAGGCAGGATAGTTACATTTGCCAGTTGTACATAAAGGCCAGTAGCTTTGTAAGCTTTAAGATTGACCCGAACTTCCTGCCAAGTGGAGTCTAACAATCAGTTCAAAACGAGTTTTTTGCCCCCTTAAATCCCAACTCGGACAGGGCCTTAATACAGAAACCCAATTGTCTGATTTTCTCAGCCACTGAGGTCAACCAAGGGTTTGGGAAATTATCAGATAGAACTAACTGGGCCCAGGGAGCTGCCAGGTCGAAGAGGAGGCATAAATATTATAAAACGTAATAGCCCCTTGCCAGACCTTAGCCCGCAAGGGGAGCAGGCCACACTCACGGCAAAGCACCTGCATTGGGATGCCAGGTGGGGCCATCAAAATCGCCCGTGCTACCCCCGCCTGGAATTTCTCCAGGTCCCTCAACTTACTCAGGGCCCAGAAAAGGGCCCCATACAACAACTGGGGTACCAACTTGTGATTATAAAAGTGGATTGCCGGGGCAACCAAGTGACCTCCCCCCGCCCTGAAAAAACTAAGCAGATTTATTTTTAATCTCCTGGCTCTGTTCAAGGAGAATTGTGCCTGCAAATTCCATGCCCCAGATGCCTGGAACAGCAGGCCCAAATACTTATATGCCGGGACCTGTGCTATCTCCTGGTTTGCCAACTTCCATCTATATTACATCTTTTTCTGCATGAAACAGACTATTTTGGACTTTTCCTGGTTTATTTCCAGAAGATTGTCCTGACAAAAATTCCCAAAGGCGACTAGCAGACGACGTAGCCCAATCTGGGTCTGTGATAACAGGACCGTATCGTCCGCATACAAAAGGCAGGGAATTTCTACCCCCCCCCCCTACTTGGGGAGCGTGTCTGGCCACCAATGCCAGGGCTTCCATAATGTCATTTAGATAAATAGAGAAAAGCATCAGGGCCAGGACGCATCCCTGCTTCACCCCCCTCTCCACGGGTATACTGTCCAACATTGCCCCCAGGTGCTTTAGCCTCACCCTGATAGAATTTCCCCTATGGAGGTTTATGATCAAGTGCAGCAGCCTTGGGTCAAGGCCCAGGGCCACCAGTTTCCTCCACAACCGGTCCCTTGGGACCGTATCAAAAGCTGCCCTTAAGTCAATGAAGGCAGCATACAGAGGATGTGAGGATCTTGCATATTTTCCAGCCAGATGGGATAGCAGAAAACAATGGTCACTGGTGGATCTCCCTTTTTGAAAACCTATTTGGGTGTTTGACAAGATGCCCTTCACTTCCAGCCATCCATGTAACCTTACCAGCAAATACTTGGCATACAGCTTGCTTATGATATTCAGCAAGCTGATCGGCCTGTAGTTACTGGGGGAAGCCGGGTTGCCCTTTTTGAAAATGGGGACAACAATTGCTTGTCCCCAATCTACTGGGATGATACCGGACTCATTTATCCATGAAAAAAGGGCAGCCAAAATGGGGGCCCACCACTCCACATCAGTCTTCAAACACTCTGCCGTTATACCATCTGCTCCCGGGGCCTTCCCTGCCTTCAAGCTGATAATTAAAGCAGCTACCTCCTCGGGCATAACCGGGTCCCAGGAAGGGGCAGATGTAACCAGAGTCAACTCTCTCACCAAGGGTCTAGAAGCCATATACAGACTGGAGAAATATTGAACCCAATCATTCTCAGAAACCAAAGGGGCAGTATGAGGAGATGCCTCTAAACCAATGCCTCTCACCATTTTCCAAAAACACGTTGGGTTGCATGTAAAGGCTTCAGTAAGCTCCCCCCACTTTAATTGGTAGTGGTCATCCCGTCTCGCCTTCAGCAGTGCTCTATACTCCCTTCTTTTGCTCAAAAAAGCCAAAAGAAACCCATTCCCCTGTGTGACCCTGAAATGGCGATAATGGCATCTAAGTTCTGACCTGATGAGCCGACATTCTTCATCGAACCAGCCGTGCAGGGTCCTACAGTTCAAGTCCTCAACACTAGGTCTGAAAGAGGTAGTAAAAAGGATAGGGGCAAGTCATTCCACCATAGACTGGTACCAAGTAAGTAACCCTGTTTGTGTGGTAACAGTTTCTAGCTTCCCCAGCAGCTGTATACCAGTCACAGAGTTTACTAAGGTCCTAAACTCCTTCTCTGTGTAGTCATCCCAGCGCCGCCTTCTCCTCAGCCCCCCTGGGGACCCAGAAGGGGCCGCAACCCGGGTGGTAGCTATCCCCATGGTCCTAGGGAATTTCAATGTGAGTAACAGCAGAAGATGGTCACTAATAAGCTGTGAACCCACACAGAAAGTCGTGACCAAGCCCACCATAGAGGCAGAGACAATAAGATGATCCAGCATACTGCATCCCCTTGGGGAAATATAGGTAAACTCTCCTGGCCAGTCCATCCAATGGCGACCATTGAGTGGATACAGATCTAATTGAGTTACAAGATTGGCCAGTGCCAGTCCGCTGGAATTTGTGCTCGAGTCCCTAGATTTCCTAACCTCAAGGGGGCCCTCCTCCTCAGTGTCCCGCACCTTTTCAATGAGACTCAGGTCGCAGTCAGACTCGCCCAAACGGGCATTAAAGTCGCCCCCCAAAATCACTCCTGCGGCTGGGAACTTATCCTGGATTTTCTTTAGAAAAAAGGTCAAATCCGACCAAATATTCTGGGTGAATTTTACCGAATTTTCAGGGGGAATATACACACATAGCACTACCAGTTGATAGCTTTCTAGTTCCCACAGGCAGCCACAGCCGCCCAGTGGTTCAAAAGGCAAAGCAGATACCTTAACTCCTTGGGTAGCCTTGATGAAACAAGCCACCCCCCCACTTGGGCGGCCTCTGCCTCGAGCTGTATGGGCCTGTTGCCAGAAAACTTCATAACCTGGGAAAACTGGTCTATCTCTGGCCCAGGTCTCCTGACTCATTATTATATCAAAATCAAGTAAAAAAGCCACAGCCTCTGGGTCCCTGGATTTGCCCCTCCAACCTGCCAGATTCCAGGACACAATCCTGACAAGTCAATCGGTCTTAGTCTTCTCTATTTTCCCTTCAGGCCCAAGGTCCCTGCCACTTAGTCGTCTAGAGTCAGCCCCCGTCGGCCCCGCTGTAGCTGGGGGTGCCTCCCCACTTACAGGGAGAGGGGTGCAATCATCCTCGCAATACGGGGAGGAGGCCATTTCTTGTCTCTGCTTGGGATATCCCCCCACTATTCTCTCTCCACTAGGAGAGTTGTGGCTTCTTGAAATGGCTAACTCACCACTAGGTTCCCCCCCACATATGTCCTAACTCAGAAACCCACAAAGGGGTACCCAACTCGGGGTTGCTCAATTCAAGGCCTTCCAAGGCACGGAAGGCATCCCAGCTCATACCTGACACTACAAGGTGTTTAAGTCCCAACAAGGGGTCCAGCACCCGACTCCCAACTTCTTCTGCTCCCCCTAATTGTTCGGCTCCCATCACATAAGTATTTTCATCCTTGCCGTCCCCGGGGGGGGGCCTTGATTACCTCCGGCTTGATCCAACATCCACTTTCTCCACCCAAGTGTGTACCCCAAGTTAGACCTGCCCCCTCGGCAGGCCGGCTCGCATCCCTTTGCAAAGCTCCCCCCAGGTCCCAATGCCCCTCCAGTCCAGAGCTCGCACGGTCTGGTAGGTCAGGGGGCTGGGGTAAACCCCCCGGTGGTACTCTGGCATGGTCAGAGGGAGGGGGAATGATCTCCATTTCCTTGGGAGGGGAACGGGAGGAGATCCCATGTATAATCTCTTGCTCCCCCCTTCCACCAAGACGACCCTGACTCCTAGGGCCACCACGCCTATTGCCAACTTCCCTGTTTGGCAGGTCAATCCTGCCCTGACCAGTACTCACTCGCATGGTCCTAGTTTCCTGTATCCCAGCCCTAAGGGGCTCTGGCCCCGAATCTGTAGTCGACCTGGGGGCATAGAGGGACTCGTTGATATAGATTTTCCCCAGCTGTATCCTATTTAGATACAAAAGTTGACTAGCCCTCCAGATGCGATCGGGCCACGAACTATTTCTAAATGAAATTGCATACCTAGATACCCCTTCCTGGGAATACAAATATCTAACGCTCTTTATATCCCTAGGGTAACAGGGGGATTCAAGCAGATTTCCCAAATGTTCGGCCACCAACCTAGGGGTGGACCATTTGGGAAAGAACCCATTTGGAAGGGGAAATATAATAAAAATAATGGCATGCCGACAGAAAATATAGTTTCCCACCTGACCTCCTGAATTATCCCGGTCGGGTTCTACAGGGGTCGGTGCAGGTGTCAAGACATCCTTACCTGGCCGTGACCTGCCCACATGAGCACACTCCACAGCCGAGGGAGGGGGCACACTATTACCCATAGGGTCCCGGCCCAATGAAGACCCCCTCTGTTCCTCAATAATACGAGTGAGTATAGTGAGCTGGGCAAAAATATGTTGTAAAGTCCTGCCAATTAATACTGATTGCTCTGCTAAATGGCGAGCCCATTCCATGTCCCGCCAGCAGCTGCCCTGAGTTGGAGTCAGGGAAAACGCCTCTCCTAGGTTCGTAGAGGCACAGGACACCGGGGAAGGCAGTTGAAAATTTGAGGTGGAGAGCTTCCTTTTACATTTATGAGGCCCTCGGTCATCCCCTCCCTCAAACCTCCCCTCCCCAATCTCCTCTACTGGGAGCCCAGAGAAACGATTTGAAAGTGGGAGACCAGAGGAAGCCACAACCTCGCCTGCACCCACCATGGCAGTACCCTTTGTCCTAATAACAAAATTGTCCAGTCTGCGTTGTTTGGAAGGAGGAATATCCACCAACTCCCTTTCCGGGCCATGCCGCTGCCTCACCATTATGGCTCCTGCCGCTCCTGCCGCTGCCCCGGCGCACGCCTCCGACGTCGCTGTCGTCTGCGGGTTTTTTTTTAAATGCCCGCCTTGGGTGAACGCAGCTCACTGGCCACGCCTCCGAAAGTCCCCTCAGGTGAGCACTCGGTCCCAGCTGTTTTGCCGCCGCCTCTAAGAATTGCCGCTGCCTCTCACTGCCACCGCCGCCGTCATCTGCCGGGTTTTTTTAAATGCCCGCCTTGGGTGAATGCAGCTCACTGGCCCCGCCTCCGAACGTCCCCTCAGGTGAGCACTCGGTCCCAGCTGTTTCACTCTAAGAATCGCCGCCGCCTCTCACTGCCCTTAATTTTAGTAACAGAAGTAATGAAAAAAAATTTTTTTAAATTTATTTATTTATTTAATAGATTTATACCCCACCCCTCCTGCAAAGCAGCCCGAGGTGGCTTCCAGCATATAAAATACAATTAAAAATTTAAAAAAAACATTTATAACAATAATAAAATATTAAAACAGGGCTAATATCATAAATAATAAATAACAAATCAAAAAAAGGTGTGGGAGCTAATAAAAAACCTCACCCTACCCTCCCACCCTCCCCAAAGGCCTGGGCGAACAGCCAGGTTTTGCAACTTTGCCAGAATGTCAACAGGGTAGGGGCCAGGCGAGCTTCCTCTGGCCTCACCTGGCCCCTAGCCTGTTAACATTTCGGTGACATTGTAAGACCTGGCTGTTCGCTGGTGCCCTGGTGCCACGTCCTCCATCCCCTGCCAATCTAGCTGCCAGCCCCACCCCCCTGCCACAGTCTCCACTCATGGTATCCTCCCACCTGGTTAGGATAACACTCCCACATGAAGCCAGTGTGTCCTGGTGGGTCCCCATTACTCTCCCAGGAACCTGTGTTACATGGTTAGAGTGACTGTCATGGCCTTGCATAGCACTCCATGTCCCTCTGTTTATATCCTTTGGCTCTGCCTGCCTGGTGACTAGTCTCCTAGCACCATGCACAAGAATTGGTGTTGCCAATAACCCAGGCAGAGGAGCAAGGTGCTCACAAATCAACTTGAACCCTGTACTATAATACTTGCTCTCTAACATTATGCTGATATTTAAGGTGACGAGTTCCAAAAGCAGACTAAGAGCTAATTCCAGGGTCTCTATAGAAATCTTCTATACCCCTTATGTTAGATAATAAATAAAGTAGGCCACTCCAGATTTTGTTTGAAAGCCAACTTGTGAGGACACCTGCATTCTCCATATGGCCACGCTGGTTCCCATAAAGTGTAGTGAAAATGTTATACAAGAGTCCACCATAAAGGGGCACAAGAGACCCTGACTTTTTCAAAGTGGAGAAGGGGAAATTGTCTCGTGGGTTTCTGTGGTGGCCCCTTGACAGATACGGAATGTAGAATTTCCATCTAGTACCTCTCTGTTCACCACTTGTCTAAATAGTAATAAATCATCAGCAAATTCCTGGTTCTGTTTGGGAAGTTTGTATTTCAAAGCCAAAGAGTCACAAACAAGAACCTTTCATTAACTGTGGAAAAGTTTTATTTTATTTCATATGGTATGTTGGTTATCTAATTATAACATATATTGTTAACCAATGCAACATAACACACTGTTTGAGATCCTAAGTGCCATGGAAACTGCTGCCTTTCCAGCCTTCATCTATACCAAATGTTTCAACTCGCTTACTCAATGATTAGACAAGTCAGGATAAAATTTCTTGCTACAGCTTGGGTAAGGAACAATATTCTGAAATTGCTAATGTTATATTTATTGTCACCATTATATTTTCTGGAACAGAGAGTCCAGTGGCACTTTTGTATATTTTCTATTGCATAAGATGCAAATGGTTCAAAGCACTTACCAGCCATTTGCTAATGCTTACTTTGCTTTTAAACGTTATTTTTTTCTGCCACTGCTTTTGTTTGAATATGAGCTTCTTTAAGGCAGAAAGAAAAACACTGGAGAGATATAACAAGGGTATTTAATGTAAAAGGGCTATGTCATGCCTTCAGCTTGGATTGCCATTTCCTTCTGACTTGACCTAACTATCAGATGTTTGACTTTTCAGGAATCAAGGTGAAGAAGAACAAACATTTAAACTGCAAAATAATAGCAGCAAAAATGTTCAAGACCTCAGAGGCAAATCATTCAATTTGCCAACCCATCAGTTTGGAAAACCCATCAGTGGGACTGTTGCCAAAATTCAGTTTAAACATGGGTGGTCACTAGCAAAAAAGTGTACAAATAAATGATTTTACACCATGTGATTGGTATCTGCTTTACAATGTGGCTAGAGCAGCATAACTGTCACTATCCTGTTGAAAGATAAAATGATGGTGATGTAATGAGAAACCATTTCACATAAGTCACATAAAACAGAGATGAACACATTTTCATTCTGTCAAGGTTTATGTTAGCTTGAATTTATTACACTTACTGGCTGGGTAAATAAAAGGTTTCACTATATTGTGTGTTATGTTTAAGGAAATGTCTGTAGTACAATTATTAATAGCAAGTGAAAGCACTTTATGATTTCAGATTATTAAAACTATGTGGATTTAGGCCTTATATCAACAGGCTCCATTTCAGCAGAACAGCTAAGCATGTGCTTAAGTTTAATGAATGAATGAATATACTTTATTGCGTAGTCATAGACCATAGCATTTACATAAAACAAACACAACAAAGCAAAATACAACAAACTCATAATATCCGATGGATAAATTAACAACTAGGGATCTAGAAAGCAATTCCCCCACAAAGGCATCTTTGTCAATAATCCCATGATTTTACCCCTGAGGATTCCATACTCCTCAAAGATTCCTAGCATAGAGCCAGCCAGCATACAATTCTGAACCCCCCATCTCAGCTGACTCGACTCCTGAAGTATTTATCCATTAAACAATGAAACTCCTAATCATCCATCGGAATATCCGAGAAAATAACAAATAAATAAATCCTTCCCACTAATTCCAACCCATCCTATAAAAACCTAGAAGAATGGGCATTAAATAGTAAAAACGCTATAATAATAACTAAGCCCAGGACTCACAATAACCCAATAACGACCCTATCCCTGCATAAAAAACCTCAATCCTAAAGGAATATTCAAAATTACATCGCAGAACTTGGGTCACAAAAATAACCCACCCACTACCACCTATGTACTCACTAATGGAATTTAAGGTGGGATCCAAGGGCCAGCACCAGCCCCTCCAGTCAAGTTCTGGCTTTGCTGGCTCTCAAGTCCCACCCGGGGCCCAAGCCCCCCCCCCAGCTGTTGGGATACCCACAGGAGACCAGGAGTATGAACTATTCCTACTTTGGGAACTGACCTAAAGTGAGACAACGGATCAAGAATAATGGCAGTTGCCTGTTTCCGCCTCACAACTGGAAGCTTTATTTGATCCTCAATTCCCACAGACTCACACACAGCCCCGCCATCCATAATGGGTCTCAACCCTTCCTCAGAGGGGGCAACTAACAAGCCCCCCTCTGTAGCCCCCGCCAAAGACCCGTCTTCGGCAGAATTTTGTGACTGCTTATTAATATGCTCTGAACTTTCTTTGATGATCTGGCCACCAAACCCCACCCCCCCTTGTCCTGGCAGCCATACCTCCAGTACCACTGGATCCCGGGTACTGGGCTCCCCCCCACTCTTGAAAGGGGACGCGTGGCGGGGTCAATTGACAGATCTTTAAATACCTCCTCCACATATATACCCCAGGTAGCCAACAAATTGGCCTAATCCAAAACCCTATAGGCAAAGTTGGGGCAATAAAAATGCACCACTAATCTATGTAAGCACCCGTATGATGGCAAAACCTGGACTGAGTCAATTACCCCAAATGGTACCCAACCTAAGATGGCTTCCAGATGGCAGGCCACTGCGTGTTTAGTATTCCAAGAAGGAAGGTGGCCATTAGGTAGAGGGTAGATCCTAAATGCCACCGCCCCCAAAACTGGAGCTGGTTTGGACCCAGAAGAATCCAAATTCCCTCCAATTTGGGCCTGAGGGCATAGCTCCTCAGCACACAACCCACCCTCTAGGCCATCATGCTGGCCAGGGGGCACTAGGGGAGTCAACTGGGGAGGATCTACACTTGAAACACCCAATCCCTTATGGGTTACCCAAGGCCCAACCCACTCCTTTCCAATCAACTGTTGCAGAACTGAAATTAACAAGCCCTGCTGCGCCTGATCCAAACTGACTAAGTCACTGATTTTACTCAATAAAGAATTGACAAGCTCCCCCATCACCACACAAGATTTCTCAATTCAATCAAGGCGGCAACAGTTTGATAAGTGTGCAGAACTGGACGTGGAAAATAAATCAGGCCCATGAGTGACTAAAGGGTCCAAGCAACACAGTTCTGAATGACAATGGCCAACCTTCACCTGGTCCTCGTCAAAGTTTGGTGAGACATTTGGACCCCGAGTAAAAGCCAATTCAGTGGGGTGAGTCGGTACTCCTTCTGTAGGAACCAAAGGATGAGAGCGAAGGGAGTAATACCTGTCCAACCATTGTTGCGATTCTTGGGGCAGGTCCACAGTGCAAGGTTCCACTTGATGGGCAGCTTTCTTGGCAGCTCTTCTTCCCCCCCCCCCCATAATGAATGCTAGCCAACAAATTCCCCAGTACTCCTAGACCACAGGCAAACAACCTACCCTGGCACCTAAGACCACCAGCCTAAGTTACATACACTCACTGGGCCCAGCAGGGCTTCTAACCCCCTATACCCCATCGGACCCCGAAGGACCCCAAAGGGCCGCACCCTTTGGCCGCGGCCCTTTGGCTTGTGGCCTGCGGCACAGTAGCAGGTGGAGTCCTTAAATGGCCCCGCCCCAGCTTCAGGTGGCCTGGCTGAGGGGCAGGGCAAATAAGTGAGGGGGTGCCCAGGTGGAAAAACCCTCGCTTGCAGTCTTCCTCTTCTTTTCTCCCTGCAGGTGACCTGGAGCCTCCTGAAGCTAAAGCCCAGAAGCGGAGCCAGCCCAGCAGGAACAGGCGGCTAGATGGTGAGTAGCGCTCCTAAGTTTAATGTGATATATGTGCTTAAATGTGGTGCTCAATTGCAGTCTAAGCTTTTAAAGGGGTGTGAGATTTTGGGGCAAGTGTGAGGGAGGGGTGTGGGGAGAGAGTAAAACGTTTTTTCTCCCATTGTGTCTCACTTTTTATCCCCTCCCCAAAAGAGGCATAAAAAGGTTTTATAACTTTATTTATTTTTTATTATTATTATTATTATTATTATTATTATTATTATTATTAGTAGTAGTAGTAGTAGTAGTAGTATTGATTTATACCCACACTATCCCACAATTTGGCTCAGGGTAGCTTACAACAATTGGAGGATAGATAGATAGATAGATAGATAGATAGATTAAATAAACCTCACTCCCCCCAAAACTTATAGTAATTGAAACAATAGAACATATACACCAAACTCACCCCTCTTCCCATCCCTACCACACCTTTGCCTATCACACAAGGGAGTTCCCAACCACCACCACCCATGCACTCCCCCGTCTCCCATCCAAGAGATCACCCACCCCACCCGCCCTCTCACAGAGGGGTCATGGCTATATTCCACCCCCACCTACCCATTCACACCCCAAATCCCCAATATCAATTCAAAAGTACATATAAAATACATTCTCTACCACACAATCCCTCAGAAACCCAGCCCCCCCTACCATTCCTCCTACTCTCACAGGGACGAATTCCCTTCCCAACCTATTTACCCACCTCCATAGAGAGGCCACATCTAAACTATAAAACTTAGGGATGGGTGAACAGAACCGAGTTCGGAAATCGGTTAGGTTCAGTTCAGTTCAGAAATTCAGTTCGGTTCGGAAGTTCGGTTTGGTCGACCGAACTATTCGAGTTCAGTCCGAACTCTGAACTTCTGAAGAAAGTTCGGAAATTCAAACCCCATTGAACTAAATGGAATATTATCTTTTAGGGATGGGTGAACAGAACTGAGTTTGGACATTTGGTTTGTTTGCTTCAAAAATCAAGTTTGGTTTTGAAGTTTGCTTCAGTCGACCAAGCTGCTTGCGTTCGGTTCGAACTCTGAACTTCCGAACTGCGTTTGCCCATCCCTATTAAAACTACACAACCTGTCCTCTTCTCACTATGCCTTCTCTCACCCAAAGGAATCTGTCAAAATTACCACCCTCCGTACTTCCGACTCTAACTACTCATGGAATAGCCCCATAAAATACAAACATTTCCTTATACAAATTCAGTGCTAAACTCCTCCAAGGCATTAATAGAAGGAAGGGCTAAAAAGAAGCAATAGGATGGCAGATCTTCCAGGACAGCAAAGGATGTCTTCAGGACTAAATTTTCCACAATAAATATTTTCTTTTTATTTAAAAAGGACTGCAGAGGTGATCCTGGAAACTACAGACTGTTGAGCCTGATGTTGGAGCCGGGCAAAATGGTGGAAACAGTTGTTAACAACAAAATTACCCAGCATATTGAATTATACACATGACTTAATGGGGAATAGTCAACATGGATTTAGGAAAGGGAAGTCATGCTTCACAAACCTATTGGAATTCTCTGAGGGTGTAAATAAGCCTGTGGATAAGGGTGAGCTGGTCAATATAGTGTATCTGGACTTTCAGAAGGTCCCTCATGAGAGACTTTTGGGAAAATTAAAGAGTTATCAGTATGCCGATGACACACAACTCTACCTCTCTTTTTCTGAAGACCCAGACCTGACAGTCTCAGTGCTTGCACGGTGCCCCCCTTTGGCCCCTGCAGGTCCAGAGTTTGGGGGTGATCCTCAACACATAGCTCTGCCTGGATCTCCAGGTGGAGGTTGTGGCAAGGGAAGCATTTCGTTAGTTGCATCTGGTACGACGACTGTGGTCATATGTTTTGGACTCAGATCTGGCCACCATACTCCATGCCTTTATTACCTCTCGATTAGACTACTGTAACGCATTCTACGTATGGCTGCCCTTGGGGATGGTCCGGAGGTTGCAGCTGATGCAGAATGCAGTGGCCTGTCTCTTAACAGGGATGGGTCAACCTAAGCACATTACACAAGCGCTCCGTTCTCTGCACTAGCTGCCTATTATGTTCTGGGTCCAGACTTACAAAATAGGGATGGGCGAACAGGTTGATGTTCGGGTTCAACCGTTCTGTTCATTTCTGTTCGGTCTGTATGTTCGGTTCGACTGTTCGGTTTGATCACCGGGTTCGGTTTGGTCATGGTCGGTTTGGTCATGTTCGGTGAACTGTTGCGAGAGTGTGATCACACTGGAAACAGGAAATTCATGTGCATGCGAGCTGCGTGACGAGTGGGTGTGTGTTTGGCTGGGTGTCTGCATGGTTTGTGTGTTTGTGTGTGCTGTTGTTGTGGTTGGTGAGTGTTAGTGTGTGTGGTGCGTTGGACTGTGTGCGTTTGTGATTTTGTGTGAAAAAATAAATAAATTTAAGAAACCGGCAGTGTTGATTACCCAGCTGGGGGCCAACCTTGTCATTGAGGATGTAGAGGAGGAGGAAGAGGTTGCTCTCACTACACCACAGGTGGTGGTGCCCGGCTCCTCAGAGGAGGAGCAAGTGGAAGAAGTGGTGGCCTCTGGAGGTGCTGGCAGGTTTGTAAAATATTTTTTTTTATTCCATAGGCACAGAGAGAGGGAGGGGTATTGTATTGTGTGAGCAGCATCAGCCAGAGCACCCCCACCCAAGCACGTGCCAGGCCAGCAAGGGTCTCCACTCTCCACTTGCCATCGCCTTCCCTAGGCAACCCCAAATCATAGCGGGATTTGAACATGCCAGGCAGGGGCTTTCTAGTTGCAGTCTGTTGCATCCCTTGACCCCTTAGCAGTGCACCCCAGGGATGACTGGCGCATAGCATCCCCTAGCACTCTCTGTATGGTGCAGAGAGAGGGGGAGGGTACTGTATTGGGGGGTGGGGGATCAGACACAAGCAGCACCATCACCCAAACATGTGTTGTCTATGTGTTCCTGTTTCAGAGAGGATTCGGATGCTGCTGGCCCCAGCAGCAGTGATGTCGGGCTGCAGAGGACCCGACAGCATCGCTGTCAGAGCCCAAATCCAGACATTGGACAGACCAGGTCCAATGTCTGGAAATTTTATCAGAAGGAGCATGGGTTCACCATATGCAATGTAAGGCATGGTGGCTGCAAGAGAGATTGGTTCCCACCCACTTGTGGAGACATAGGGTGTTTTCAGACGTGATGGGGCCGATTGGCCCCATCACAAAAACAATACATTCATCCCCCACCGGGATGACCCTGTCATGCCCTAAAAGATGTGCTGGGGGATCCCGACGGGGAATCGGGGAGGGGGGGCCACGCAGCGCAACATGCGGCCGCATGGCCCTGCCCCCTCCACGCTCCCCGATGCCTGTCCTCTGGGGAGACAAGTGCCCGCCGCGGCCAATGCAGCCGCAGTGCTCGCCCGCTTTGGCCACGGGCCGGAATCCCTGTGGTGATTCCGGGCTGTGGCCGCCGTCCAGAAGTGACGGAGGTGTTCATCACGGCGGGGAATCACCTTTACCATGCGGCGGCCGCTGGTCTCGCCGCTTCGGCCGCTCACATGGAGAAAGTGATTCCCCACAGTGGTAACATCTGGGGGGAACATCCGTTCCCCCCAACAGACGTTCCATGATCACAGCCACCACAGGGAATTGGCTGTGGTTGACTGTGATCTCGTAACATCTGAAAACACCCACAGTACAGGCAGGGCTTCACACAGACCATTGGTCTGACACAGTATGGCACTTCTTATATCCCTATATTTGTTTTTATGCTTTTTAGATCTGCAAGAAAAGATTAAGGCGACAGAGGGAGGGCACCACATCTGGCCTGCTTACGCATCTCGAGAAGGCCCACGGCCAGAAGGTGGCTCGGTCCCAGGAGACTGGTGGCAGCATGGCCGTGGAGCAGCGGAAAAGGGGGGGAGGCAAAACAGAAGAGGCACCATGTGCAAAGTCCTTCCCCCTCCTCCACCTCAGATGTGGAGCCCACCGAGGGGCTGGAGTCTGCAGCAGCAAGGGCCTTTCGAGGTGAGGTGCAGGGGACCAACCGGGACTTTGTGCACCGCCTGAATGTTATGAAAGACCGACTGGTGGGACAGTTTCAGATGCTAGAGCTCAGGGAGAAGAAGGTGGAGGCATACTTGGAGTACGTCTCCAAGTATGTCTCCACCGAGAGGGCAGACTTGGAGCTATTCCACCAGTCAGTCTGGAACTGGCGGGCGGCCGTGGTAGGGGCAGTCGAATATGTCATACAACATGGCTATGAAATTCTGGCAGGTGGGCCCACTGCCCCTAGATCCCCTGAACCACTGATGCCTTTCCCTGAAGTTTCAGGGGCCAGGCCCAAAGACTACATTTAAAGTTTAGTGGTTAAGTTTCCTTTCTATTTAAAAATGTTTGGTTTAGTGTTTATAATGTTGTTGTTCGTGTTGTTGTTGTGTTATTAATAAAAGTTATATTTGCTGTTATTGTTTCGAGCTTTGTTTGAATTTTCAAATATTTTATCCCCCTGTGAAGAAGGTCAGGCTGGCAGGTGGCATATTCTCATACAGCTTGTTGATCCCTACCGTCACACAGCACCTGCCACCCCATGTAGCGTAGTAATTAACCCAAAGATGTGCCAGCTAGGGATGGGCGAACGCGGTTCGGTAGTTCGGTGTTTGGCCCGAACTCGGCCTGTTTGGACAACTGAACATGAACACGAACACGAACACACCGAACGGACTTAACACTTAACATCGAAATTGTGAACACACTGAATGGAACCGAACACCGAACGACGAAAATGGCGAACACACCGAACGGAACCGAACACCGAACAATGAAATGGCCGAACAGTTCGTTCAATTCGAATCGCGTTCGGNCACAGTCCAACCCACAGTCCAACAACACACACCAACCCACCCAAACACACAGCACAGCCAAAACCAACACAACAATCACCAAAACACACTACACAATAGGCATGGGCGAACAGATCGCGGTTCGTGTTCGGCCGTTCGGTTCGGCCGCGGTCGGTTCGTGTGTTCGTGTTCGGCGGTTCGGTTCGCCGGTAGCACATCTGGTAGCACATCTGGGTGAGGTCTCTGCTGGGTATCATAGAGGGTCTCGGGTAGCACACCTGGGTGAGGCCTCTGCTGGAGATCCGGACTTGAAACCCTGGTACCGTGTCAGGTTTTGACAATACTGGGTTAAGATGAACCATTGCAGCTCCTTATATCCTTAATCATTTGGAAAGGGATAGAGAATAAAACTGAAAATATCATAATGCCTCTAGATAAATCTATGTTACAACCATACCTGGAATATCGTGTGCAGTTCTAGTTGCCTCATCTCAAAAAAGACATAGTAGAACTAGAAACGGTACAGAGAAGGACAACAAAAATGATGAAACGACTCCCATATGAGGAGAAGCTTGATAGGTTTGGGCTCTTCAGCTTGGAGAAGAGATGATTGAGAGGGAATATGATAGAAGTTTATAAAATCATGAGATGTGTGTGTGGAACACGTAAATAGGGAGTGGTTATTTGCCCTCTCTGACAGACGTGCTGGCTGATCCCTGCGGGGAATCGGGGAGGGGGAGGGGCCGCACGGCGCAACTATAGCTATTATCTTAGATCAAGTAATCAGTATGGTTTGAACTAGGATTATAACTGAAATGAGTACCCCAAAACAGGTATACCCATTGGATATAAACTACCTGATTTGCCATTTGCAGGTCGAGTAACAGGGGGTGTTTTCGCCCCATCACGGAAATGGCCAACAGACGTGCTGGCTGATCTCGGCAGGGAATCGGGGAGGGGGCAGGACCGCGCGGCACAACGTGCGGCCCCATGGCCCCACCCCCATGCTCCCCTGCCGCCCACCCTCTGGGGAGACAGGCGGGCCCGCGGCCAATGCAGCCGTGGCAGCCACCCGTTTTGACCACAGCCCAGAATCAGACCAGGGATTCCGGGCCATGGTCACCGGCCAGACATTACTTTTTGTTGGTTCCCGCTGGGGATCTCTTTGATCACGCTTCCAGGGATTGTCCGGCGGGGAGCCCCGGAAGCGTGGTTGAAATTGACCCCATGTGGGAATTGACTGTGGCGAACATCTGGCAGCCACCTAACAGACGTTCAGGGCGCTTTGACCCCATGTGGGTATTGACGGGGGTTCACTGTGATCTCGTAACATCTGAAAATACCCAGGCACTACTTGCATAGGACCTGTTTGGGCTTTAAAATGGTGTGTGTGTGTGTGTGTGTGTGTGTGTGTGTCCATTAATTGTATAAGTCAGCTGCTAGAAAGGGGCTTAAAAAAATCAGAGGACAGAACAGAACCTAGTACCATTGGTACAGCCATCCCAAGGCAGAGCAGCTGAGCCCTTTGTGAACCAGAAAGGTTCTGTGAAGGCAGTAACTGTAAACTCTTTATATGCCCAAAATGCAGTGTCCATCCTTATGACCAAAGTAGATAGTAGCAGCTTGTAGTTGCTCTGATAGCTGTCTTCTGACAGAGCTTTGGAAAAGAAGTGGAAAGGCTGGCAGTCCAAGCTTCCTATAGGCAAGAAACTACACAGAATAGACCAGATTATTCTAAGCTGGTAAGAATTGTTTTATTTATGTATTTCTGGCCTTCACAGCTCTTCACTGTGGGGTAGTGCCTTTGAGCTTGTGAATGATGTTTAAAATGTTTTGAATATATAGTAAAATGGCAGGCAAAATTTAATTCCCCCCCCCCCCCAAAGGTTTTAATTGTTGATTTATTTTATTTAATTTTACTGAAGCAGAGTGAAAACTTCAAACATACATGCACTACATGCAATGTATAGTCATGTAATGTTTTTGGCAGGGCAAAATTAGTGCTGTATTTTGTTGTATAGTCCCTTCTGAATTTTGTTTCCCGTCCCCAAGTTATCTGATGATTGAAAAACTTTTTTTTATAAGAAAAACAAACTTTTGAATGATGTTTAAAATTGTGTCAATATATTTGGGCCCACTGAGTGCAACAGAAAGAGTTTAACAGTTTTTATAAAGGACTTGTTATATGTAATCTTTCTTCAGCAGTGTGAAAACATCAAAGTAATTGCTTTGCATCCATCCTTGTGTAATTTTATAGTGTTTCTGAAAAGTATTTATTTAAAACTCTAATACCCTGCCCTCTCCAGCCACAGGCAGCTTGGGGCGGTTTACAACATGGAGAGGAAGTGCTGCTCAGTTTTGCTAGGGTAGCCCCTTTTAATTTTGTTACTTCTGCCAAAGTGATCTGATGCTTGAAAAACTTTTTGTTTAATATATGAATGATGTTAAACTGCTTGGGATATTTTGTGGGCTCAATGAAAATTGAATACAGAATCTAAACGTTTTTACAAAGGACTTACTTCCTAGCTTTCTGCAGCAATGTGAAAATGAATGCTGAAATGAGTTTTCTTAAATATTTCCAAGTTTCCAAGGATTGGGTCCACATTTTCAGGCTGCTCCTTGGTAGGCCTGAAGCAACAGCATTGTTTGCCACTTTGCTGTTTACTGTCAATGGGTGTTTTCAGACGTTACGGGCGGGCGGTTCATCACAGTGGATTCCCGGTGGGGGTGAACAGAACAACCACCCCCCGGGGTGAATAAAAGCCCCAAACAGATGTGACGGGACTGGGACCATGACCGGGAATCAGGCCACCAGATCATGGCCCGGGGAAGCGCAACAGACATGACGCCGATTTCCAGCTGTGGTCAAAACACCCAGATTCCACCGGGAAGGGGCAGGACACAGACATGGCCGCCTGAGGCCAATGAAGCCAAAAGGCACAAAAGGGAACGCCCACACAAGGGAAACGGGAAGGGAGTGGGGAGAGGGAGAAGAGTCGGACAGGTACCACACACAGCAGGCACACAGGCAGCGGAGGCACAGTGGAACACATAGCATGAGCACGTGCCTGGGCACACACACACACACACACACAAGGGGAAGGAAGGGAAGGGGGACATGGGCTGCTGGACAACACACAAGGCACAACGGGAGCAAAGGGGGGGGCAGGACATGGAAGAGGGGGGGAAACCGCAAAGGGGCCAGGCAGGCCACAGGCAACCACAACTCTCACAGCAGCACAGTCCGCACGGGTGCCCCCACAGCAACACAGGCAGTCTCGGAAAGGGGGGGAGCAGGATCTCGGGACCAAGGCACAGCGGGGGCCCGCAATGCACAGCGAGCTGGGCAGGAACAATCCAGGAGGCACACGGAGACCCCACACCCGCAGAGGGGCCGATGGCAGGACAGCCAGTGCAGCACTGCAGGTCCAAGGACGCACACACACACCACAGAGGAAGCACCGAGGGCAAGTCTGGGGGTCCCGGAACCCCCTGGTCACACAAGCACCCAAGAGGTTGGGCGGACAGCAGGTGGCAGTGCTGGTGGGTGGGGACAGGTATCTGGACACAGGTGGGCCAGTGAGGCCATGCAGAGCGCCGCACCCAGGCACCAAGGAGGGCAACTCCGGAGGGGAACCCCGAGTGTGGAGGCAGACCAGGGGGTGGGGCCCAGAGGTGGCCCTGGGCCACAGGCAGGGGCAGCAGCACCCCAGGAAGCAGGCTTCACTACAGCATGGCAGAGACATCAGGGAGGGAGCAGACAGCGGAGACCGGCCCCCCTGGACAGGGGTGGGAGCGCACACGGGGGCAGCACACCAGAGGGCCGGGAGGAACACCGGGACTCACAGGCAGCCGCTGGGGGCCTCTGCAGGCCATGGGGCTGGGCACCCCGCCCGGTGAACCAGTTGGGGCCAATGGATCAAGCCCCAGCAGTACCCCAGCAAGAACATGTGTTGGGCAATCAGGTAGTAGGCCTCAAAGGGATCATGCATGGAGAGACCCAGCTGGACGTCCAAACGGGACCACACCCCCAACAGGGCCGACAGCTCTTCCGCGGAAGGCTCCGACACACAGCAGGCAGAAGAAGGGGGCCAAGGAAGATGTCCCAGCTCCAGGAGCCATGAACACAGGCCAAGTAGGACACGGCCAAGGCAGGGCCCCCCTCAGCAAGGCACACCATGTAGGCACCCAGGCAGCACACACACAGTGCAGACACAGTCTCAGCCCCAGACCAGGGCACATGAGAACACTTCATGTTTGGGATGCGTCCATCAGGGAAGTGAACAAGCCCCAGGGTGTCTGCATGCAGCCAGCAATCATGAGCGCTCACCTCATAGCTGAAGTAGCACAGCCCAGAGTTCAAGTTTGCAAATGCACCTGCACAGATTGCCGGGCTGCCCAGGAACAGCTGCAAGGCCGGGATTTGCCACAGGTCACACAGAGACATGGTCTCGCGGAAGGTCAAGATATGGGGGGCCCCATGGGGGCCAGGAAGCGGGAGCCCGGTGGACGGACAACCAGCCATAGTCCAGTTAGACAGGGAGAATAGCACCATGGACAGGGGGGCACACATACCCTCCAGGGTTGGGCGGGCCTCTGAGGGGTCCCAAGAACAGGAAAAGCGGCCATGGACTGTAACATTGTAGCACAACAGAGCGAGGCGTGGGGTGTGGACCCGGCACAGCTGCGGAACAGAATAGCACTCACATAACAGCTAATCAGGATGCCAAGGCCACGGTGTTGCAAACAGACATGGGGTGGGGGGTTGATAGGTGAAGGCATGCAGCTGCACAAGGAGCACATGGAACCATGCGCCCATGCGGTCACGATGACCCATGTGCAGGCAGCACATGTACCCACGGACTCATGCACCCCATTGGGGGGCCCAGCCGCCTGAGGGCCGACCCCTGGCCCGGCCGCCCAGTGGAGGCCCATAATAAATGTCCCACAACCCCCAGGGCCCCCACCACCATGAAGCGGGACAGGGCATCTGCCTACTCTAGCCTACTCTAGTCTTCACCTATAAAGCTCTTCACAAACTTGCTCCCCCCTACCTCTCTGCACTTATCGCACTTAAAGCTTTTCCTAGTCTTCACCTATAAAGCTCTTCACAACCTCGCTCCCCCATACCTCTCTACACTTATCGCCCTCCATACTCCAGCCCGTGCACTTCGCTCCTCCTCTGTCCCTTCTCTCACCCTTCCACGCCTTCCCTGCTCCCCTAAGCGCCTTCGTCCCTTCTCACTTGCTGCCCCCCATGCCTGGAACTCCCTCCCTGTCCACATCCGCCTTGCCCCCTCCCTTCATACCTTCAAATCTCTCCTTAAAACTCACCTCTTTCGCTCTGCTCTGTCTGACTCTTTATCCTGCTGAGCCACTATTCCTATACCTACGATCGGTTTACCCTTATCCTTGCAACATGGACCTGCCTGCTGTCATTCTCATCGTAACCAAGCCAAGTACGTGCACTTGAGACCTCGCATCTTCATGAATGTTAGACCCCTTGTCTCTCCCTCTGTTCCCCTTCCTAAGTCTCTCCCCCAGCTCCTGTCTCTCAGATTGTAAACCCTAGGGGCAGGGACCGTGTCTATTTTATTACTTTGTAAAGTGCCAGGTACACTGCTGGCGCTATATAAATGTTTGTTAATAATAATAATAATAAATAATGATACTGGATGCACCTCACGCTCGCAGCCAAGTGGTACCACTTGCAGCGGAGGTGCACCTGGCCGCCCGGCTGCAGGTTTCCCTGGCCTGGAGAGCTGCAAGGGTCCACAGGGCGCACCAGGGCCACAGGAGAGCCATTGCCCATATCAGGGCACAGAGGCTATCTGGGGCAGACTGGCAGGCGGTGAGCTGGGCCCGGCCCCGGCCCACGGAGCTCCGCGAGGCATCCAGGTGCCTCCTGTGGGCGAGGGAGACCATGCGCTGGTCTGTTCAGCTCACTATGCCCATTGAGAAGTGCCTATGGGTCGCTGAGCGCCCACAGGGTTGGTGGGTGAGGGCGCTGGCCCAGTGGGATGAGGCAGTCTGGAGGGCCCACCTCAGGATGGACAAGCTCACCCTGCTGTGGCTAGCAGAGCTCCTTATGCCCTGGCTAGAGCGACAGCACACCTCCATGAGGACCCCCATCCCCATGGTCCAGTGGGTGGCCATAGGGGTCTGGGCCCTGGCAATGCCCAACTCCTGCTGGTCCGTGTCCCAGCACTTCGGGGTAGGGATCAGCACGGTAGCCTGTATCCTCCGGGATGTGTGCGAGACTGTGGAGGGCGTGCTCCTGGACAGAATGATCCAGCTAGTGGACCAGGAGACAGTGATGGCAGGATTCGCGGCCCGAGGCTTCCCCAACTGCATGGGAGCCATGGACAGCACCCACATCAAGATCCTCCACCGGGGAGGCAGCAGAGTATGTGAACCGGCACAGGTACCCCTCCCTGCAGCTGAAGGCGGTTGTGGATCACCAGAGCTGGTTCATAGACATCTTCACAGGCAACTGTGGCCACAGTCACGATGCCATGATCATGACCATCTCCCCCTTCTATGCCCGGATGTTCCGGGGGGATTTCGCTGACATGGGGATGACCTGGATCAAGGGGGTACTGATGCCCCCCTGTATCCTGGGAGATCCTGCCTACCCCCTCACCAGCTGGTTGATGAAGGTCTACCCTGTTGCATGGACCCCTGCGTAGGTGCTATACAATACCCGCCTGTGCTCCATCAGGACTGTGGTGGAGCGAGCCTTTGAGGCCCTCAAGCAGCACTGGAGGAGTCTTGCTGGGTGCCTAGACTACACTGTGGAGACCTCCGCCCTGGTGATTGGGGCCTGCTGTGTGCTCCACAATGTCTGAGAGACCAAAGGGGCAGCCCTGGAATACCCTGAGCCCCACCGGGCCCCCGGTCCTGTGCCCCTGTACGTGAACACCGAGAACCCCAGGGAGTACCGTTATGCCAAGCGCATCCGGGACACCCTGGCGAGGCATATCACCTGGGGAGCCCAGGAGTGAGGGGCTCCCCTCCCCAGCCCACCCCCTGGGGTTCCTGGGGCCGGCCCCTGGAGGGGTACGCCCCCCCTGTCACCCACATACGGGCCCTGGAGGCATACTTGTGCATATACATTTATTTCACCCATGTGCACCTCTCCCTCCACCCCTGTAGTGCCCTGCCCCCTATAGTGCCCCCCCTCACACCACCCTCCCCCTCCCTTCCCATCCTACACATCTCCCTCATTTCCTGGGTTGGCCCCATGAGCGCCCGGTGTGGGCCATGGATCTCTGAAAACTCCCCTCCCCCCCACTGTCTGTGTTCCCAGCAGTGTCCTGGGCCTCCTCCTGGTACGGCAGAGGAGGTGGTGGTTGGGGGGGGACCCGGGGGGGACCCATGGTGGCTGCACCCTCCAGAGGCTGGGGGCCCCGGGAGGTGGATGCATGGCCCCTGAGGGCACGAGGATGGCTGGGGCAGCTGGCCAGGGGGCGGGGGCACTGAGGGGCCTGTCATGGGGCCCTGGGCAGGAAGGGTGGCTGGGGGCACAGCTGCCATCATGTAAGCGCACATCATGCCGAAGTGCAGGAGCAGGGAGGTCCCAATATCATGGGACCTATCCATCTTCGCAGAGTGCTCCTGCACCATGTCTGTGATGGCCTGCTCCAGCCTCCCGAGCACCTCCACATGCCTGCTGTGCTCCCGGCGCTCCCACCTCCGTTCCTGGTGCACCTCGACCTGGAGCCTCATGTCCCTCACCTCTGCCCGCTTAAGGGACCACTCGATGGCCGCCTCCATCCAGTCCATGGCTGCTATCATCCTCTCCCCCTGTTCCGCTGAGGTCACAATGATCTCCTCCGCCTGGTCCTCCCTCCTCCTGTGGACCCATGCCTGGTGCTCCCTCAAGCGCTGTGATGGGGCCACAGGCCCTGGGAACACTGGCTGCCGGGGTTGCCCTGAGGGAATAGGAGGGTAGGTCTGATCCTGACCCGGGGCCCTGCCCCCTGGCATCCCACAGGCATATCGCCTGGCCGCTCCCCACCCCCTGACCCCAGCCCCTACCACCCCCTCCAAGTGTCCAAGGACCCCCTCTCTGAACCCTGGAGTGCCCTCCCTACCGGACCGCCTGCCACACCTGGTTCCTGAACCTGCTGGTGGGTCTCCTCGGTGGCTGCCTGCTCGGTCGCCTGGGTCTGGTCCCAGGGTGTCCCATGGCCTGCGGGCAAGGAGGGGGGGTTGTGGGTGTAGGGGTGTGGGGTTGGGGGACCTGGGGATGGTCCCCCTCCTGCCTTGGTTGAGGGGGGCTTGGGCTCAGACTGGGGCTGGCCCTGGCCCTTCCATTCCCCCCTTGGCCTCTGCCCCCGTGGTCCCGGTCCCTCTCCCCTCTGGGTCAGCCGCTTACCCTCGATGTCTGTCTCGGAGCCTTCCAAGGCTGGCCCCTCGGTGTGGGAGTGCCCCCCCATGGACCACTGGCTCAGGGTGATGAGGGTGCCGGCCTCAGACTCCACTTGCCCAACCTGGGGGTGGGTGCTGTCCGGGCTGCTGTCCGGGGGGTACTGAAGGTGCCAGAGATCCCGGGGCTTTCCTCCTGGGGGCCCGGGGCCCTGGAGCTCCTGTCAACTGGGGTGGTGGTGAGGGGAGGGGGTACCTCGACCTGTTCCCTGCCCTGGACTACAGTGCTCCCCACGAGCTGTGGGGCAACTATGGACCCCTTCATGTGCAGGATGCGGTCCAGGGCATCGTAGAAGGGGGCGGTCCAGGCTCCGTGTCCAGACTGCCTATTGTTGTCCCAGATGACCTTGTAACCCCCTCTTCAGCTCTTTGGCCTTGGACCAGCACTGTGCCGCTGTGCGCTGATGCCCCGCCGCCTCCATGTCCCACACTATGTCCTGGAACACATGCTGGTTGCGCTGGGTCAGGGTGAGCTCCAGCTGGTACTCCAGGGTCCCCCAGATCCTAATGAAGTCCCAGGTCTCTTGGAGTCCCCACTGGTCTTCTCTGTGGTAGGCCCTCCTGCCTCTCCTCCCCTGTGTGTCTGTGCCCTCCTCCTCCACCTCCTCCTCCGGCGCCTCTTGCAACGCCACCTCCTCCTCCTGGTCCGGTGTCCTCCAGGGACTCATCCACCTGGGCGCTCTTCCGTGTCTGTGGGAGGCAGGGGGTGGGGGGTTTAGGGTTGGGTGCATGTATGGGCCCCTCGCAGGGCACCCCCTTCCTCCCTGGCAGGAGCCAGGGCTTGCCTCATGCCCCCCTTGGTGCCCCTGCTCCCCTGCCCTTGTTTCCCCTTACCCATTTCCTGGGTGCCTCCTCCACTCCCATTCCGGCAGCTGTCCCCGGGGCGTCGTGTCCCAGCTGCTGCGGGTGTTGTCCGTGCACCTCCTCCATCGTCAGCACGACCCCCGGCTCCCCCTCCTCTGCCTGCGTTCCCTCCACCGCTGCCCCTGCCTCCTCCTCCTTCTCCTCCTTCTCCTCCCCAACACTCGCTCTCTCACCCACCGCTCTCTTCCACCTCCCTCCTCGCTCCATCCCGCCATGCTTCCCTGCTGCAGATTTCTCTTTAAATCTCCCTCCAATGGTTGTGTTGTTGCTGGTTGCCTGGCAGCGATGCTGCGTGCATTGTCCACAGCTAGGGATCATTTTCTTTGTTTCCACCTGGGAATTGGTGTCCAGACGTTACTTTTTGTTGTTTCCCAGTGGGAATCTCTTTGACCACGCTTCCCAAGATTTTGCGCCGGGGCGCCCAGGAAGCATGGTTGAAATTGACCCCATGTGTGTATTGAGCGTGGCGAACATCTGGCAGCCGCCTAACAGACATTCAGGGCTCCTTGGCCCCGCCGCTGGATTGAGCATGGTTCACTGTGGTTGAGCGTGATCTTGTAACATCTGAAAATACCCAATGTTTCCACTGCTCTGACAGCATTTGCCATACATTTGCGGCACTATCCTACATTTTGAAACAGTTCCAGGTATTCTGCAGCACTTAAGATAATACTGACAATTTTGGATACTTTGTGGCAATTTCCAACATTTTCTGGGACTTTTGACAGTTTACGACAATGAGTATTTTCAGACGATACATGGGCCGTTGGCCCCGTACCGGCACCAACGGCTTCGTTCCCCGCCGGGGTCACCCCGTAACAGCACAACAGACGTGCCGGGGGGATCCCGGCGGGGAAAGTGGGAGGGGCTGGGGCCACGCGGCGCAACGTGCGGCCGTGCGGCCCCGCCCCCTCCACGCACCCCGCCTCCCGCCTTCCGAGGAGACGGGCGGGCGGCGGGGCCAATGCGGCCGCTGCGTCCGGCCAATCGTGCCACGGCCCGGGATCCCGCCGGGGATCCCGGGCCGTGGCACGCGGCCAGACGTTACTTTTCCTTGGCCACGGCCCGGGGTCCGTCTGACCACGCTTCCCGGGACCTTCCCCCGGCTAGCCCGGGAAGCGTGGTTCAAACGAACCCCATGTGGGGATTGACCGTGGCCAACATCTGGCGCGCCGTGAACAGACGTACGGGACATGGTGACCACAGGTGGGTATTCACCGTGGTTCACCGTGTTCACGTAATGTCTGAAATCACCCAATTTCTCTGTTGCTGAGAAATAGCAACAAGCAATAGCGGAAAGAAGCAGTAAGCAGTGGAACAAGTATGGGGATGCCATGTCCATGTCGTGTCAGGAAAATGGCAATGAATGGGAGGTTTCTGACAGAATTGTTGGACACTGCCACATGTTGCTTCAGGCCTACTCCTTGATAACTCATCAAATACTCAATATTTGGGTGTGGTGGGAAAGGAAGTAGAAAGGTGGCAGAAGGCAGAAGGGCGCAGTGAGGAGGGCAGGGGGAAGGGAAGGGAGGCACGGGACAGAAAACTCTCCAGAAAACAGAGCAAGCTGGTGTGCCTCTGTAAAATGGTGCTGCTGTTCTAAACCTATCTGCTTTCCAGATAGGAGGGGGGAGACCTCAAGGGAAGAGGTGGGCTCAGCACAGTTTTTCAGCATTCTATTGGATGCTGACTCCTGCTAGCCATTAGAATGCCAAAGCTCTGCCCCCTCCATCCTGCTCTCCCCTCTCCCCTTCCTGAAAATTTGTGTTTGGGCCAGTTTTCCCCACTGAGAGAGCTAGCAGCCCCAGACAAACTAAGAAAGCTGGGCAAGGAACAGAATTGCTTCGTCCCCCAACCCTCCCCATCAGCACCTGGTAGTTTGTTTCTCAAGATTTCTCATATTTCTCAGTGAAAATTCAGCTGATTCTCGTCTTGTTTTCATTTTCAGGAGCAAGATGAAAACTGTGATTTTCAGCAAGAAACACAAGACAGTGAGATCGAGCTTCAGCCCTAGTAATTTTAAAGCTATGAAGTGATTATTTGATACCATTAAATTAATATGCTGGGAGATTTTAATATATCACTAGAATTGTACAAAACCTAGCAATATTGGTTAACTGGGCCTCACGCAAAACTTCAGAATTTAGCTAATAACAATTCAAAAGCACAAAGCAAACTCAGGCAGAACAAAATCCCCTACAGTATAGTGTGTGCTATGTTTATCTGGCTCCCGCAGAAAGTACTAGATGGGGACAAAATAGTTCAAATGATAGATTTTATTAGACCAATTTCTGTTGGTGAGAATGTGCAAGCTTTCAGGTCACACAGGAAAGGCCCATTCTTGGAAAGGTTACACGTTCTCAATAACAGTAGTTGGTCAAATAAAATCTATCATTTGAACTACTTTTGTTTCCATAGCTTACATTTGAGGTCAACATGACAACCACACTGGATGAAAACATAAGTGACAGCAGAGCAACCTCCATCTCAAGCTGCTCTGGATTGGGAAGCTGCTCACAACCTGGACAAGACTGGGTCTGGTTGCAGAACAAAAGTTCACATGGCCAGACTGGGGGTGGGGGTGGGGGCGAGGAATCACACAAATGTGCAACTGTCTGGCCCCGCCCTCACCCCAGCACTGCACGCAGTGCCCCCCCCACCCCCATGACAGGCAGTCATGGTGGCCAATGATAGCTGCCATGGTGACTATTCATGGTGGCCACTCCATACTGGGCCAGGAACAGTGGGTTGCCATATGTGATAGCCCACTTCAGCCTGGTTGGTTAGACTGTTTCCTGAGCATGTTGGTGGCTTGTCCAGGATGTGATCCTCTAGGATCACTAACGTGCCCATGGAAACTCTGTGGCAAACATGTGGATTTCCCCAAACAAACATGATGGTGGTCCATGGACAAAAGCGGGCTCAAGTGGGCCTAAGTAGACTACTGTCACATTTGTTAACACCCCCTCTCTCTTAAAGAAAGTACTTGCACACACTGATTGCTAGAGCAGCACCAGGTTCCACCTGTGACACAGGGAACCCCAGGTTCTATTAAGACAAGAGACTGCAAGCCCAACTATCAGATCCAGAGTCCTACAGTCACTGATAGGATATTGGGCAAAGGTCTTTCTTTTCCCTCCCAGGGCAGCTCCTTGCTGACTCTGGCTGTGGAAGCGGTGTCCTCAGTACCTGGGATAGCCGGGTGGAAAAAGAAGTTAGACGACTGGGATACTCAAGAGAAGCTTTAGAGCCCCTGGGCCCTAGAAGAGCAATGACACTTATAAGAAGGAGGATTTCACACCAGGAGTTGCAAGAGGAAGGGGCTCTGATAGCTAACCAACAGGTGGCTCCTGATTATCCACTGGATAGAACTCTGGGGTTGGGGAAAAGCTATCTTCATTTATGGCTGGACTCAAACCAACGCAAACCCTTCACCTGCTTCCGCTGTAACGTGTATCCATCTGTTATGTTGGAAGGACGATATAGGGGTATCCCCTGGTCAGAAAGAAGTTGTGGGCTATGTGACTCACAGGAGGTCAACTCCTGCGAACAAATTTTTTTCCACTGCACCTATTTAATTGGGCCCAGACAAGCCTTGTTGGGCAGATACTTACAGGATTCCTCAGACCCTGTAGGCTTGATGAGGAGGTTCTTGGATGGGGTGGATTCAATACTTATGAGAGCGGTGGCCAGATACTGCCAATTTATTTTGCGTTTAAGAGCTCTTCAGTCCGCACAGTAAGTGGATGGGTACTAGTTGACTGGCAATTGGGCTTCTGGGGTCATGTTTATGTTATTGTCAAGTTCTGAAGATTTGGGATTAAAGGGGGAAGGGGAAGAGCTATGGGAGTTATAGTTGATCGGGAGTTATAGTCGATCTTTACCATCAATATCTTGTTGTGGATAAATGTGAATATGTGGATACATGTAGATACATGTTAACACATGGTGACTTTATGTATTATTTCTGGATTGTTATAACCTTTGGTTAACAATAAATAAAATTTGATTTGACACAGGGAAATGGATCATCTTAACAGAAGGAAAGGAAGAGTTGAGACAAATATGGATTTTCATACTTACAAATTGTTTTAGCATTCTTTTCCCTTAATGAATATTTAAATTTAGGCATGTGCCCTATGAGAATCTTGGTGAAAATTTTGACTTCAATTAGTTTGACTTTGCATAGTAGTAAACAAACCCTTGATCTTTGGCCAGTTTGATTAGTTTGAATTTGTTTGTATTTTGTTTTGTTTTTATCTAAACCAATCAAAGAAAATGGTCACCATCGGCAATAAACATGCTGTATAGCATTGACTACATGAGGAGTGGGTAACCTATTCTTTCCTGTGGGCTAATTTGAAAATGAATCAAAGCTCTAAGGGTTGGCATAGGAGCTGGGGGGCTTAAAGGGTGTTCCCAAGACTGGAGGAGGAGGGAAGGTCATGACTCCCTCCCCATTTCTGCTGTTTTTCCCATCACTCAATCTTTCGTAGGGGTGTGGATTTCATTTTGTTATTATAATAATGAAAATGAAATAGCAATTTTTCATTTTCTTTATTCAATAACAAAAATGAAAGAACACAATAATGAAAAAGGGGGGAGGGAGGTTTTGTTATTATGAATCAATAGGGGAAACCTTTATTTTTCATTCGATTATGATGAAACGTGGCAGGATTGTACACCCAACAGAGGGAATTATGTGTGACAATGTCCAGAAGGTTTGGGTAAAGGAATCCTATTTTATAAGTGGTTGTAATTTGTTATTTTACAAAATTCTTCATACACATTCCTGGCTGTAATTGTAACGTCTGTGTCTCCTATCTTATTTGATGGAATATTGGCAATATAATACCTCTCCACAATATTAATATCTCTGCCAAATTTCAGAAAAATAGGATAAAGGGTTCTTATGTTATAAGAACGTTACTTGTAAATGCATTTCTGGATTAACATCTTTGTATTCCATCCATATTACATGAACGTTGGTAAGGTTATATCTCAGATCTTCAGGATTATCTCTGCCAAATTCTAGAAACATTTGATAAAGGGTCCAAATTTTATAAGCAATCGATGTTTTCCTCTTGAAGACTTTTGTTATTCAGGTAAATAGCACATGCAGTGCCATTCAGAGACAGGCATGCTAGGGGGCTGTTGATGGGAGGGGGAGCAGTCCAACAGACTGACAGACACATTCACAGGTCAGTTACTGCATGTTTCCAACTTTACAGGAGGATCAATCAGTGGTGGCTTCAAGGCAAGCATAAGATGCTGTTCTTTGGGCCTGCTGCTCTTTGTCTGTGGTTAGTTCTGGCTTTGGTCAGGGCATTTTCTCATGCTTTGCTGGCAGGCTTTGTGTGTGTGTGTGCTAGAGCTCACTGCAAGAGTTCAGCTAGCTACATAGATCCAATCCCCATGCACCTGGGGTGGTGCCCAACATCCTCTTCCTCTCTCCTGGGGCATGTTCTGCAACTTGATGGACACCGCCACGCACCTGGGATGTTCACCCAGACTGTAGCCCATGCCAAACAGCAGAGATGACAGATATCTCCTCTGGCCAATTGACCTGACATTTCAAAGACATCCTGGCTGGGAAAAAGATATGATTGCCTATCTTACTGTATGCTTCCAGCTTTCCGGCATCAATCCTAGGTGCCTCTGAGGTGGGAATAGAAGGTACATAACTGGGACTTCAGGCAGCAAGGCAGAGGGTAGGGGGAAGCACTCTGGCAATCAGGAGACATGGTTCACACATCCAGGCTGGCCACTTGTCATCACAATCACATCCTGCAGCACTGTGACAGAGGACATAAGAGAATCCCTTATTGACTCTTCCCTAAGCAGTAATAAGTGAGGGAGAGGAGTTGTGGTGGTCATAGCATATCAATATGGGTGACATTTCTGTTGGCAAATACATCTTGTACTACAGTGACAAACCTAAGATAATCCCTGGCATAGGATCAAACTATCCAGATACTATGCAGGCCTATAGCTTTGGGACCCTTTATCAGAACTGTCTGATATTTGGCAGAGATTCTCCTAAAGGTCTGAGATACAACCTTTCCAAATTTCATGTAAACTAGCTGGAATACAAAGGCATTAAAGCCGGAAATGCATTTAAAAGTAAATTGCTTATAACATTGGGACCATTTATCCAATCCTTCTGAATTATGGCACAGGTAGTACACTTGGGGAGGGGTATAATCTTACCAAGGGTAATTGAAATTGGATGGGAGACCACCAGGAATGTGTACACAGCTGTTTTGTAAAATAACAAATTTCAACTACTTATAAAATGGGATCCCTTTTACCATTTATTCTGAAATTTGGTACACATAATGCACTCCATTTGGGGTACAATCTCACCATATGTCATCAAAATAGGCTGTAAAAAAAAGTTACAACTGAAAATATGTTTTTCATTGAAACCAATGGAAATCAAAAACGAAAGTGAAAACAAAACAAAGACTAACAAAATATAACAAAAATGAATGGAATTTTAATAAGAAAAGTGAAATGAATAATGAAAACAAAAGATAATTACTTTGAACATCCTTATCTTTCAGTGCTATGAACTAAGTAGGGACTAGATTCATGGGCCAAAACCAAGAGTTGGAAAAGGGCCAAATAAAAACTAGTTGCAGGCCACATCTTTCCCCCAGGCATGATATTCTCCACTTCTGGACTGTGTCATTCAAAAATACTGGGTTATTGAATAATGGATTGGTCCACACATATTTAACATAAAAATACTTCACAAATGCAGTTAGAAACTTGAATTAATGTTTGTGGGGGTTTTTTAAATCCACTGTAAGCATTTGTTTATTTATTGAATTTATTTTTATTTTACAAAATTTATATCCTGCTCTTCCCACCACAGGCAGCCCAGAGAGGCTCACAGCCATAAATACATATATTTATGACACCACGACTCTCCTGGGGCTTGGCCTTCCTGCTGCCCCAAGCTCCACCGACCAGCGGGCCGAAAAGCGCGCGCCTTACAGCTACTTTTCTCCATTTCTTTTCTACTGTACTTCCCCCTCCTATCTTACTCACTAACATGTCTGCCCTATTTTCTCGCCTTTTCTTTCCCTCCTCTCCTTCTCCTCTTCCTGTCCATCTTTTTCTTCCTCTACTTTTCTCCTCCCAGCTTCTTCCTCCCCCCAACCGATCACCACTCTCTAACCTCCCCCATACATCCTTTGCTCCCTTGGCTACTTTCTCTCATTGCTCCCCTTCCACTCCTGTCTCTAGCCTTCCTCGATGCTCCCCTTCTCCCAATCTTATCCCTATTCCTCCTGTCTCTAGCCTACCACGACGCTCCCCTTCTCCCAATCTTATCCCTATTCCTTGCCTCCCCCCTCATCAACTACCATTTTTCTGCTCCCTCTGGAACTGTCGCTCATCTATCAGTAAAGCTCCCTATATCCATGATCTTTTCCTCTCTCGCTCCCTCCAGCTCCTTGCCCTTACTGAAACTTGGATCACTCCCTCGGACTCTGTCACGCCTGCTACCCTCTCCTGTGGGGGTCTCTCCTTCTCTCACCAACCCCGCCCTGAAGGACGGGGTGGTGGGGTGGGCCTCCTTCTTGCTAAATCCTGTCAGTTCCAACCAATTTCTCCTCCCCCCTCTCTCTCCTTCCATACCTTTGAGGCTCACTCCGTGCGCCTCTACTCCCCCCTCCATCTACGTGTTGCTGTCATCTACCGTCCCCCTGGTCCTCTCTCCTCCTTTCTTTCTGACTTTGAGTCCTGGCTCACTTTCTTCCTCTCTGTTGATATCCCCACTCTCATCCTTGGTGACTTCAACATTCATGTTGATGACCCATCTCAGCCCTCAGTCTCTCGCTTCCTCTCCCTAGCCTCCTCCTTCAACCTCCACCTTTGGACCAACTCCCCCACCCATACTAATGGCCATTCTCTTGATCTTGTCCTCTCTAGAAACTGCTCTGTCGCTGATCTCTCCTTCGATCCTCATCCTATATCAGACCACTTCCTTGCCTCTTTCAACATTTCCCACTGTCCCCCCTCCTCTTCCCCTTCTCTACGCCCCTTCCGTGACCTTCAAGCTATTGATCCCCTGGACTTTGCCTCCTCTCTCTCTCCCCTTCTTCCTACAGTCTTCTCTTCCTCCTCCCCTGACTCCGCTGTCTCTGCTCTCAACGCCTCTCTCTCCTCCACACTTGACTCCCATGCCCCTCTCTCTTCCCGCCCTGCCTTCTCCCACAACCCCCGTCCTTGGCTCACCCCTAGTATCCGCCACCTCCGTTCTTGCACTCGTGCTGCTGAACGACTCTGGCGCAAATCCCATTCTCACGCTGACTTCCTTCACTTCAAATTCTGTCTCTCCACCCTTACTTCTGCTATCTCCCTTGCTAGACAACACTACTATGCCTCCCGCATTGAGTCCTGTTCTCGGGACCCTCGCCGCCTGTTCTCTACCTTTGACTCCCTCCTCAAGCCTCCCTGTCCTCCCCCTCCTTCTTCCCTTTCTGCTCAGGATCTTGCCTCCTTCTTCACCTCCAAGATAGACAAGATCCGCCTCGACATCGCTTCCCACTCCTCTCTTCCCACTCCCACCCCTCTCCCTCCTCCCCCTCCTTCTCTCATGTCCTCCTTCTCCCCTGCCTCCCTTAAGGAAATCTCCTCTCTGCTCTCCTCCTCCAACCCTTCCACTTGCCCCCTTGATCCCATTCCTTCCCGCCTCCTCACCTCCATTACTCCCACTGTCGCCCCTTCCTTCCTGCACATCATCAACCTCTCCCTCTCTACTGGCTCTTTCCCTTCTGCCTTCAAACATGCCACAGTCTCTCCTATTCTCAAAAAGTCCACTCTTGACCCCTCTGACCCTTCTAGCTATCGTCCTGTCTCACTCCTTCCTTTTGCTTCCAAGCTGCTTGAACGTGTTGTCTACTCCCGCTGCCTTGACTTCCTATCCTCCAACTCCTCCCTTGACCCCCTCCAATCTGGCTTCCGCCCCCTTCATTCTACTGAAACTGCTCTCGCTAAGATCACCAACGATCTTCTGGTGGCTAAATCTAAACGTCTCTATTCCATTCTTGTCCTCCTTGATCTCTCTGCTGCCTTCGATACTGTTGACCACTCACTCTTGCTGGATTCCCTTCACTCCCTTGGCTTTTGTGGCTCTGTCCATAACTGGTTCTCCTCCTACCTCTCTGACCGCTCCTTTAATGTGTCTCTCTCCAACTCCGCCTCCTCCTCCTTCCCCCTCTCAGTTGGTGTTCCTCAAGGCTCTGTTCTTGGCCCTCTCCTCTTCTCGATCTATACCTCATCCTTAGGCAAACTCATTGCCTCCCATGGCTTCCAATACCACCTCTATGCTGATGACACTCAACTCTATCTCTCTACTCCCTCTCTCTCTCCCTCTGTTCAAGCTCGTCTCATCAACTGTCTCTCTGACATCTCTACCTGGATGTCTCAACGTCAACTCAAACTCAACATGGCTAAAACTGAACTCCTTATCTTCCCCCCTCATCCTTCCTCTCCTTCCTCACTGTCAATAACTATTGATGGAGTCACCATCCTGCCTGTCCCCCAAGCCCGTAGCCTAGGCTTCATCTTTGACTCACCCCTTTCTTTTAAACCCTACATTGACTCTGTTGCTAAATCCTGTCGCTTCTCCCTCCATAACATTGCTAAGATTCGCCCTTTTCTCTCTGTCTCGTCTGCCAAAACTCTTGTTCATGCTCTGGTCATCTCTCGCCTCGATTACTGTAACCTCCTTCTCACTGGCCTTCCCCGGTCTCACCTTTCTCCCCTCATCTCTGTCCAAAACTCTGCTGCCAGGGTCATCTACCTCGCCAGTCGCTTCGACCATGTGCAGCCCCTCCTCTCTTCGCTTCACTGGCTTCCCCTTCCTGAACGAATCCTGCACAAGCTCCTAGTCTTCACCTATAAAGCTCTTCACAACCTTGCTCCCCCCTACCTCTCTGCACTTATCGCCCTCCATACTCCAGCCCGTGCACTTCGCTCCTCCTCTGTCCCTTCTCTCACCCTTCCACGCCTTCCCTGCTCCCCTAAGCGCCTTCGTCCCTTCTCACTTGCTGCCCCCCATGCCTGGAACTCCCTCCCTGTCCACATCCGCCTTGCCCCCTCCCTTCATACCTTCAAATCTCTCCTTAAAACTCACCTCTTTCGCTCTGCTCTGTCTGACTCTTTATCCTGCTGAGCCACTATTCCTATACCTACGATCGGTTTACCCTTATCCTTGCAACATGGACCTGCCTGCTGTCATTCTCATCGTAACCAAGCCAAGTACGTGCACTTGAGACCTCGCATCTTCATGAATGTTAGACCCCTTGTCTCTCCCTCTGTTCCCCTTCCTAAGTCTCTCCCCCAGCTCCTGTCTCTCAGATTGTAAGCCCTAGGGGCAGGGACCGTGTCTATTTTATTACTTTGTAAAGTGCCAGGTACACTGCTGGTGCTATATAAATGTTTGTTAATAATAATAATAATAATTATTATATATATATATATATATATATATATATATATATATATATATATATATATATATATAGTACAAAACCATTTAAAACACATTAAAACTTTTATAATAAAACAGGGAAAGAACCACCAACCCTCCCCCATACCCCATCCACCCTTACCCCTCTCCCTCGCCAAATGCCTGACTGAACACGCAACCAGGTTTTACAGTTCCTACGAAAGGTCGGGAGGTCTGGGGCGAGATGGGCCCCCACCGGGAGGGAATTCCAGAGGCGCGGTGCAGCCACCGAGAATGCCCTATTCTGCGTGGCCCCCCGGAAACTCAGAGAACCTCCAACACGGTGCCCCCGGATGACCTCATGGCCGATCTAGAACCTGGCGAGTGAGGCGGTCTCACAAATAAGCAGGGGCCAGGCCGTATAAGGCTTTATAGGCTAAAACCAACACTATGAATCGGGCATGGAAGACTATTGTCAACCAGTGCAGAGATTGGAACACTGGTGTAATGTGCTCCCGATGGCCCAGCCCTACCAAGAGCTGGGCCGCTGCATTCTGCACTAGCTGCAGTCTCCGAGCTGTCACCATAGGTAGCCCCATGTAGAGCGTGTTACAGTAGTCTAACCTAGAGGTAATAAAAGCATGGATGATCATGGCCAGGTCAGGAACCGAAACCAGCGGCGGAAGCCTCCGCACCAGATGTAAATGGCGGAAGGCACTCCTTACCACAGCCTCCACCTGGAGATCCAGGCAGAGCTGAGCATCGAGGAGCACCCCTAGACTCCGTACCTGGGAAGTCAGTGGAGGGCAGACTCCATCAATCGACGGGGCTGTCAACTCCGCCAACTTACCCACTAACATCACCTCCATTTTGTCAGGATTCAGTCGTAGTTGGTTAGCCCTCATCCAGTTCCCCAGAGCTTCCAAACACCGGGTAAGCACCGAGACAGCCGGGCCTGGGTCGGTCAAAAAGAGAGATACGGTTGGGTGTCATCTGCATAATGATGACACCTCATTACGAACTTGCCGAGTGGCTGCATGTACACTTTGAACAGGAGAGGGAACAAAACCGAACCCTGCGACACCCCACACAGGAGGTCTCGTTAAGATGAAAAACAATCACCGAGTACCACCCGCTGAGTTCTTCTGATCAGGAATGAGTGGAAATATTCAAGAATGATCCTGCCCACCCCCGCACTGTCCCACAGGCATGTCACCAACATCTCGTGGTCAATGGTATCAAATGCTGCTGACAGATCTAATAGGACCAATAGAGTCGATCGACCCCAATCCTTTTCACAGTGGAGATCATCCACCAAGACCACAAGCGCTGTCTTAGTGCCATGACCTTGGATGGAAGCCAGACTGCGAATGATCAAGATAACTGACACGGTCAAGATGCTCCTGGAGCTGCTGAGCCACCACCAGTTCAATAACCTTTCCTAAAAAGGGAAGTTTAGAAACAGGCTGATAGCTAGCAGGAGAGTCAGTGTCAAGCGATGGTTTCTTGAGCAGAGGCCGCACCACCACCTCCTTGAGGCAGCCCAGCACTCTGCCCTCCCATAGAGAGGCATTGACTATCACAGTCAGCAACGGCCCCATTGTCTCCCGGCAGCTCTTGACCAGCCAGGACGGGCATGGATCTAATTCACAAGAGGTGGCTTGAACAGCCCCAAGCACTCCCACCACATCAGCGGGTTTCACTGACTGAAAGTGATCCCACAAAATTGGAAAAGCAGGGGCTTCTACAACCTCTACCTCCTCCACTGCATTAAGTGCGGCATCGAGGTCTTGGTGAATATGAGTGATTTTCTCCACAAAATGATCTGCAAAAAGGTCACAGTGGGCGGAAGATGACTCAACCCCCAGGTTGAGGGAGGCTGTACTGACCAGCTCCCAAACAACCTGGAATAACTCCGCTGGATGGGATTTCGTGGATGCTATGAGGGCAGCAAAGAACTCCCTCTTTGCTGTTTGCATAGCCACGGCATAGGTTCATAAACTAGCTCTATGTCACAATCTGTCAGCTTCAGCACGAGATCGACGCCCTACTAAAAGGGAAGGGAGCCTCAACAGAACTCTGAAATAAGAAAGGGATGGGAAAAGGTTAGCTACCTGAAGAAAGATGGGGCAGAATGAGTGTCGGTGGGGAGGGGGGAGAGACAAAAGGCACTCAGTCAGAGACACTCGCTAAAACATCAGAGAAGAGGGAGAAGCAGTTAAACGAAGTATAAAGGAGGAGCCTGAGGGCTACTGAGAACAGTATGAATGGTTTGTGTGAGCCTGGAATTTGGTTGCTGTTTCAAATTTAGCCTGGTTTTCTATTTTATTATGCAAGTTCAATTATACAGCTCAATGGAGTGAGAAAATGTCATGGTCTCAGTCAGTGTATGTGTGCGCGCATTTGCTGTATCAAATGTTCTGCAGTTTAACATTCATGTCAGCTGAGAAACTATGGCACTGTTCATTTCAGTATGACTCATAGTCTCTGTCGCATCCCACTTATTTAAGCACCCTCTAATCCTAAGAAAAATCAATGCTGCCTATTTCAAAGAAAAATGCACTTCATAACAGGAGTAGAACCAACCACAAGCATAACCAATTCCTGATGTGCTGTGCTTTGAAAAGAGAGTCTCTGATTGCAACAGTTCCCATCTGCCACAAGGGGCCAGCAGCAGGCAAGTCTCAACAAGGAAGTGCTGCCTCCATACAATATTTGAGTGTAATTCCACCAATACACTCAATACACTACGGTTGACATTTTAAAAAAAACCCAACATTGGTCCCTTCTTTGCTTCACCCATGCCCGCACTCTAATCATGGAAGTAACTTGAGAATCTAGGTCTGTGCTGATGGCTCATTAAAAATACTAAGATCTAGTGAGATTTATGGCTTGATTCTCAATTAATTATGGCAGAACTGACAATCAAGGGAAAACTGAATTCACACCCACATCAAGGATTCTTTTTATTAAAAGTGATAAAAAGTGGCCTTAGTGTAAATGAGAATATGGTCCTGGAGTTTAGAATTGATTAAGACCTTCATTTTCATGGAAAGCAAAGAGATACAGATCAGCTAAAAATGAAGATTATAAAAAATTTGTTAGAATGACCCAAATCAGAGAGAGAGAGAGAGAGAGAGAGAGAGAGAGAGAGAGAGCAGTCATTGATCACTACTTGCAGACTCAGAGACTGGCAGGAATAGTTGCATTTCAAAAATAATTCCCTTTATTTCTTAACAGAAAACAGAAGGAAATAAGTGTTTAAGGACATCCAATCTGAATTTAAAATGTTACCGAATGGCCCAAATATTGGCTGACAGGGGAACCTAAATATTCCCAAAAGGTAAAAGTCAGACTTTGAGATGCAGCTATTTGTTTAAGCTCCATTCATCAAGTCCTGGGATACCTCTGCAAAGACTTTTGAATCCCCACTTATTGGAGGAGGAGTTGCCAGAAGGACAGAGGCTCAGACTCTTTCTGGCACACTTCCTTAATTGCAGAGAGAGAGGGTCTAGCACTGGCGATCTACAATGGAGGGGAATGGGAAATATAAAATTTGGGCCAGATTTTCAGCTTCTGTTGACATGGGGTATTTTCAGACGTTACGAGATCACAGTCAACCACGCTCAATTCTGGGTGGTGGCTGTGAATTCGGAACGTCTGTTGGGGGAAACTGATGTTTTCCCCCAGATGTTACCACGGCATGGAATTCCATTCACCATGCGAGCGGCCGAAGCGGAGGGACCGGTGGCCGCCGCGTGTTGAATGTAAGTCCACGCCGGGGTGAACCCCGGCGTCTCGTCTGGTCGGGCACCACGGACTGGGATCACCGGCGGGATCCTGGGCCATGGCAAATCCGGCCCGACGCGGTGCCCTCATTGGCCCCGCCTCCTGCCCATCTCCCCGGAGGGCGGGCAGCGGGATGCGTGGAGGGGGCGGGGCCGTGCGGGGCCGTTGCGCCGTGCGGTCCCGCCCCCTCCCAGATTCCCTGCCGGGATCCCCCTGGCACGTCTGATACAGCGTGAAGGGGTGATCCCGGCAGGGAATGGATAGGGTGATTTTGGTACGGGGCCAATGGGCCCCGTAACGTCTGAAATCACCCATAGCTACACAGAAGGCAATGGAGGTATGCACATTTATGCAGCTACATTGAGCTAGATCAGTTGAGTGTCTAGCCCGTGGAGCCTATCAGTACCTACAAATCGTAGGAACCCAGTAGCTCCCAATGCAGATTCTGCATCCCTGCATGTTAGTGAGGAATTAAGGATTCTCAAAAATAAATGATTAACACAGTGATCAGGAGACAGAATTTAAATTGATAGCCACATAAGTCTATTTAAACTGTAAAGTAGTAAATTTCTAATAGCATCTAGAGTGTTGATTTGACGCATTTGGAAGGCAGTTCCCAATTTTTTATCTCTATTCCCCACGTTGCATCTTAACTGTAATCTGGTCTCCACAGACACCAACAAAAACAGGAACAGTCTATCAAGCATTGTTCAGAGTGTGACCCCACCCACAGATGGTGGGACCACATTTAGGGTCACAAACAACAATTTTGGAATTTCTGCTGTGCAGAATGCTCACCATTCAGAAATGAGAGTTATCTCACTTACACCACTTTAATCAGCACTTCTGAATTTGACCCCTTATTTTCAGGCAGCAGTAGCTGCCTGCAACTTAGGGTGAAAACAGACATGACGCTAACCACCCTTTAACCACCCTTGGTGGTTATTTATGCATGTTGCAGGGCTGTATTGGTGCTCTATGCAGCCCCACAACATGCATAAATAACCACCAAGGGTGGTTAAAGGGTGGTTAGC
>QEPC01014906.1:1117844-1137944 GCA_003113815.1 Sphenodon punctatus
CCCCTGTGCTGATCCCCGACCTGCCCCGCACCCCCACACCTAGCCCTGACATGGCTCCCTGTTGATCCCTGACCTGCACCCCCAATATCAAATTCGACAAGGAACAATTTTTTAAGAGTGTATTAAGTCTGTTATTTACATGTATAAAAATTTTATATAGCTCATACAATGAACTTAAGAATGTGAGTGTAGACAACATTATACAATTTGTTGTACAGAATGAAGTTCTGTAGAAACAGTCTTAATGCACTCTGAAAAAAAATGTTCCTTGTTGAATTATGATAATAAATTAAAGTTTAATAATGGAAAAATGTGAACATTTAGTTATTGTCAGTGGGAGGGGGCAGGAAGGTAGGGAGGAGAAGGGGTACTCTTGCCCACATGCCCTGGGCCGACTCACAAGGCTCTGTTTAGGTAATTGAGGCTCCCAGTTGCCCGTCAGGATAGTGTGTGGGCCGCTCAGTATGCTTTCACACCAAGAGCTTAGGCCCCTATCATCATAGGGCACAGAGCAGGTCAAAGGAAAGGGTTCCACACATCCACAGCTTTCAAATGCCACAAGGGAGGTACACTGGTGGGGGGGTGGAGAAGGGAACAAGGCTCGGGGACCCAAGGAAGGAGGGAATGGAACCGGGGCTCTTACATCAAAGGGGGAAGGGAGACAAGGAGATTACCCCAGGAAGGGGAAAGGGCGGAAACACCCTGGCCCGCAGGCCCACACACACGTTCTCACTAACCAGGAAGGAGGGGAAGAGTCCTTTCAACACACACTTGCTTCTGGATTACACACAGTCAAAATTGGGCACACAGGAAACAGAAGGGCAGGGAGAGGGGAACATAAACAGAGGAACAAGGGGGCAAAAGGCAATGCGATACGGTCAATCTCAAAGTACTTAGCTTTCAGGCAGGGGGCCAGTCTCCACAGACACACATGCTCTGTTCACCGGCACAGAGCTCTGAAAACTGCTGGCAGATAAGGGGCTAACCCCGCCCCCTGCACGTGCCTGCAGGCGCTCATAGTGGCGTGGTGGGGGGCATGGCCTTGTGACGTTCCCAGGAGGCCCTGCCTGTGATGCGTCCTGAGGAAGGGGAGGGGCCATGAGCAGCGTCGGCGTGGCTTCCTGTATCGGCCCGAGTTGCGGGCCACAGGGGGCAGGGCCTGCAGCCTCTGGAGCATGTCGGGGGGACGGTATGGCGACCCTGACGGCTGACAGTACCCCCCCTCGAGGCCCCCCCTCCGGCATCTTGCCGGCCTGGGTTTTTCCGGGTGCCATTGATGAAAAAGGCGAAGGAGTCGCGGGGTGGTGACGTGGGAGGCGGGTTCCCATGAACATTCGCTTGGCCCAAAGCCTTGCCAGTCGATAAGGTAGTGGAGCCTACCACGACGAATTTTGGCATCTAGAATGGTGCGGACCTCATAAATGGGGTCGGGACCAAGCACCTCAGGTTCGGCGTTGGCCTCCTCCACGATGGTTGCGTCCATCATACCAGCGGGTTTAAGCAGGGAGACATGGAAGTTAGGGTGGATGCGCATGGTAGAGGGAAGTTGGAGTGTATAGGTAACATCATTGATCTGTTTCAAGATGGGAAAGGGACCGAGGAATCGATGATCCAGCTTGGGGGAAGGTTGCTTGGAGGGATAGTGGTGACGGTCCAACCATACCAGGTCTCCTGGCTGCAAGGCTGGGGCTGGGCACTGATGACGGTCGGCATATTGTTTGTATGTTTGACACGCTCTCTCCAGCGTCGTCTTTGCTAATGCATGGACTTGCTGTAATTTCTGGGCCAGTGCTCCTGCTGTGGGGACAGTTACTGATGGAAGCTCAGGAGTAGTCATCTGGGGGTGATAGCCATAAGAGACAAAAAAGGGGGAGTTTCCCAGGGAGGCGTTGGGAGCGTTATTATATACAAATTCTGCCATAGGAATCCAAGAATACCAATCGTCCTGGAGATAATCAATGTAACATCTCAAGTATTGCTCCAGGCTCTGGTTGACCCATTCCACTTGCCCATTAGCTTGGGGGTGGTATGCAGTAGTGGGTTTTAGTTGGACTTGGAGGGCTTTAAACAGCACTGTCCAGAAGCGGGAGACAAACTGTGTTCCCCAGTCACTGATTATCTCTGTTGGCCATCCATGGAGTTTCATCACATGTCTTATAAACAAAAGGGCTGTGCGTTGAGCCGTGGGGAGGCCCTTACAGGCCACAAAGTGGGCCATTTTCGTAAAGTGGTCTACTATGACCAGGACAGTGCTGTACCCCCGCGAGGGGGGAAGCTCTACTATAAAGTCAATCCCAATTCGTTGCCAGGGCCCCAAAAGTGGCATGGAAAGTTGGAAGAGGCCCACGGGGGCTCTCCTAGGCACTTTAGTACAGGCACAGGTGGTACAGGCTTGGACGTGATGGCGTACATCCGTAGCCATCATTGGCCACCAGAACTGGCGCTGAAGAAGTGCTAAGGTTCGTTCTGCCCCAGGATGTCCAACCAGGGGGGCATCATGGTGGGCCCATAGTAGCTGTGCCTGACAGGAGGGCGGCACCACAATCTGTGGTCCTTTTTTGTAGAGTCCCCCTTCCTGTGTGAAGGGGTCACCTTCAGAAGGTTGGATTTTGCGAGCAGTAGCCTGCTGCAAGCATTCGAGGAAGGAGGTAGTAGCAGCAAATACCTGTGGTTCAAGAATTGGCCCCTTTGGTCATGCATTGGTCTCTTTCCCTTCATGATACCAGGACAAGGCGTCTGCTAAGAGGTTCATTTTGCTAGGTCGAAATTGAATGGTAAAGGCAAAACGTGCGAAAAAAAGCGCCCAGTGGGTGTGACGAGGGTTAGCAGTCTGGGCCGTTTGCAGAAAGGTAAGATTTTTGTGATCTGTAGTTACGGTTACGGGGTGTCGTGCCCCTTCCAAATAGTGCCTCCAGGTTTCGAAGGCCACCTTAATGGCTAGAAGTTCCCAGTCAAAGACTGTGTAATTCCTTTTGGCAGGGGACATCTGACGGGAGTAATAGGCGCAGGGGAGGCACAACTTCCCGGTGCTTGGTTGCAGTAGGACTGCTCCTATGGCCACACTCGAGGCATCGGCCTCAACATAAAAGGGCTTCTCAAAGTCCAGATGTTGCAGGAGGGGCGCTTGCATGAAGGCTTCTTTCAGGAACTGGAAGCTGTGCTCTTGTTCCTGGGTCCAGACATATGGCTGGTTCTTTTTTAGCAGTAGGGTGAGGGGGCTGGTAAGGTCGGCATAACGAGGTACGTACTGGCGATAATAATTGACGCTGCCCAGAAAACGTTGGAGGGCTTTAACTGATCTGGGCGAAGGCCAGTTTTGAATCACGTGGACCTTCTTGGGGTCCATTTGGATCCCTTCGGGGCTAAGAACAAAACCCAAAAACTCTACTGTAGTACAATGGAACGCACATTTTTCCTGTTTGCAATAAAGTTTCATTCTGAGTTCGCAACCGCTGAAGTACTTGTCTGACATGTTGCACGTGCTGGGAATAGGATGGGGAGTAGATAAGAATATTATCTAGATATGTGATGACAAAGGTATCCAAGACATCTTGAAAAATATCGTTATAAAGTGCTGGAAGGCAGCCGGGACATTGGCCAACCCAAATGGCATGACGAGATATTCAAAATGCCCATATCGTGGGCGAAAGGCTGTCTTCCATTCGTCCCCTTGTCGTACTCGAAGCAAATTGTAGGCCCCATGGAGGTCTAGTTTTGTAAAAATCCGTGCCCCCTGCAGCCTATTTAACAGTTCCGGGATAAGCGGCAGGGGGTAACGGTTTTTGATGGTCACACTGTTGAGGCCACGGTAATCAATACAGGGCTGCAAGCCCCCATCTTTTTTAGAAACAAAGAAGATGGGGGCACCTGCTGGTGATGTTGAATGCTGAATGTGCCCATTTTTAAGGGCTTCCTCTAGATATCCCCGCAGTTCTGTTAACTCGGGGGCAGAAAGAGCATAGATGTGCCCAAACGGGGGCTCCGCGCCTGGGGTCAACTCAATGGGACAGTCGTAGGGGTGGTGAGGTGGGAGCTGAGCTGCCTGACTTTTGCTGAAAACATCCGCAAAGTCCTTGTATTCAGGGGGAAGTCCTCTCTCTGCAGTCTTGGCGATGTTGCTACCTGCAGTCCACGAAGGGCATGGAGGGGCTGATTGAATACAGTGTTGTTTGCAATACGGAGAGGTGAACTGCAGTTGACGCCACGCCCATTGTATGTGGGGGTCATGGAGAGCGAGCCACGGGATTCCTAGAACTACAAGGAACAGAGGGGTACAGACCACATCAAAGGAGAGCAATTCCCGGTGTACTCCAATAGTACAGGGGAGAAGAAGGGTCTGGTGGGTGACAGGACCCGAGATGAGAGGGGATTTATCGATACTTTGTACAGCTTCAGGACTTTCCTTGGAATGAATGGGAATTCGGGATGTCCATAGGAAGTTGTCATCGATAAAGTTTGCTGAAGCCCCGGAGTCTATCAGGGCCCAGACGATCAGTGATCTGTCAGGGGCTATGTCCAACATGACCGGGA
The DNA here is from genome assembly GCA_003113815.1 of Sphenodon punctatus. Classification (NCBI taxonomy): domain Eukaryota; kingdom Metazoa; phylum Chordata; class Lepidosauria; order Sphenodontia; family Sphenodontidae; genus Sphenodon; species Sphenodon punctatus. The sequence continues at coordinate 1,122,375 of QEPC01014906.1, forward strand.
CTGGCAGATGAAGGGGGGCGCCGGAGGTGAGGGATGGAATAACCTTCAGGGTCGAGCCGTTCCCTGCCCATCTTGACCCTTGGCATTTTCTGCTGGCCGCCGGAGAGGGGGCAACGCGGGGCATCCTTGTATAAAATGTCCCGTGTCCCCACAATAAAAGCATGCTCGTGTCCGCCGCCTACGCTCTCGTTCTTCTGCAGTGAGAGGGCACCGGGATGCACCCAGCTGCATAGGTTCAGCCTCGGAGACGGCCGGCCCGGCTGCCTCTGGGCTGAGGGAGGCAAGGGGAATACCTCTTAAAGGGGTGCTCCTTCCTTCTTGACGTCTTTCTCTCCATCGTTCCAGTAGGCGTGCATCTATTTGGAGGACTAGGGCAGCCATGCTGGTCCAGGTGTCGGGAAGGGCCACATAGGCCAATTGGTCTTTAAGATCCTCTGCGAGTCCCCTTCGAAAGTGCACTCTGAGGGCACTTTCTGACCACTGTAATTCAAGGGCAAGTTGCTGGAATTGCGTAAAGTATTCCATAAGGGGCATTCGTCCTTGTCGGAGGTTTAACATGGCGGTTTCGGCATCTTGGAGATGATGGGGATGGTCAAATAAAAAACAAAATTCACGCAGAAACCCTGGGTAATCAGACAAGAGGGGGCTTTGGCTAATCAGAAAATTAGTGGCTCATTCCAAAGTGACCCCCCCTAAGTTCCTGATCACGAAAGCCACCTTTAGGGCATCCGTAGCATAGGTGGCTGCTTGGGTCGTGAAGGTGAGGTCTCAGAGAGCCAGAAACGCCTGACACATACTGCGATCTCCTAGGAACTTCTCTATACGGGGTCCTCGGGGCTCTCGGGGTGCAGGAGGTCCCAGGGGTAGGGGGGCTGCGGCTGCAGGCACAGCCAGTGCGGCATCCGCTGCTGCTGCCACCGGAGCCAGGGGCACCAGAGCGGCCAACATCATTGCCGCCTGGGGCGCCAGAGGCTGTCGCTGACCCACAGCAACTGCAAGGTCTGCGTGCTGTTCCTGCAAATCCTTTACTTGCATAGCCAAGGTTTGCGCCGCGCGGAGCAGTTCACCTATTTCCGAGGAGCCCTCCATTGAAAATAGACCAGGCGTGTGGGTTTTTGGCCGGTGAATCTGTCAGTGGGAGGGGGCAGGAAGGTAGGGAGGAGAAGGGGTACTCTTGCCCACATGCCCCGGGCTGACTCACAAGGCTCTGTTTAGGTAATCGAGGCTCCCAGTTGCCCGTCAGGATAGTGTGTGGGCCGCTCAGTATGCTTTCACACCAAGAGCTTAGGCCCCTATCATCATAGGGCACAGAGCAGGTCAAAGGAAAGGGTTCCACACATCCACAGCTTTCAAATGCCACAAGGGAGGTACACTGGTGGGGGGGTGGAGAAGGGAACAAGGCTCGGGGACCCAAGGAAGGAGGGAATGGAACCGGGGCTCTTACATCAAAGGGGGAAGGGAGACAAGGAGATTACCCCAGGAAGGGGAAAGGGCGGAAACACCCTGGCCCGCAGGCCCACACACACGTTCTCACTAACCAGGAAGGAGGGGAAGAGTCCTTTCAACACACACTTGCTTCTGGATTACACACAGTCAAAATTGGGCACACAGGAAACAGAAGGGCAGGGAGAGGGGAACATAAACAGAGGAACAAGGGGGCAAAAGGCAATGCGATACGGTCAATCTCAAAGTACTTAGCTTTCAGGCAGGGGGCCAGTCTCCACAGACACACATGCTCTGTTCACCGGCACAGAGCTCTGAAAACTGCTGGCAGATAAGGGGCTAACCCCGCCCCCTGCACGTGCCTGCAGGCGCTCATAGTGGCGTGGTGGGGGGCATGGCCTTGTGACGTTCCCAGGAGGCCCTGCCTGTGATGCGTCCTGAGGAAGGGGAGGGGCCATGAGCAGCGTCGGCGTGGCTTCCTGTATCGGCCCGAGTTGCGGGCCACAGGGGGCAGGGCCTGCAGCCTCTGGAGCATGTCGGGGGGACGGTATGGCGACCCTGACGGCTGACAGTACCCCCCCTCGAGGCCCCCCCTCCGGCATCTTGCCGGCCTGGGTTTTTCCGGGTGCCATTGATGAAAAAGGCGAAGGAGTCGCGGGGTGGTGACGTGGGAGGCGGGTTCCCATGAACATTCGCTTGGCCCAAAGCCTTGCCAGTCGATAAGGTAGTGGAGCCTACCACGACGAATTTTGGCATCTAGAATGGTGCGGACCTCATAAATGGGGTCGGGACCAAGCACCTCAGGTTCGGCGTTGGCCTCCTCCACGATGGTTGCGTCCATCATACCAGCGGGTTTAAGCAGGGAGACATGGAAGTTAGGGTGGATGCGCATGGTAGAGGGAAGTTGGAGTGTATAGGTAACATCATTGATCTGTTTCAAGATGGGAAAGGGACCGAGGAATCGATGATCCAGCTTGGGGGAAGGTTGCTTGGAGGGATAGTGGTGACGGTCCAACCATACCAGGTCTCCTGGCTGCAAGGCTGGGGCTGGGCACTGATGACGGTCGGCATATTGTTTGTATGTTTGACACGCTCTCTCCAGCGTCGTCTTTGCTAATGCATGGACTTGCTGTAATTTCTGGGCCAGTGCTCCTGCTGTGGGGACAGTTACTGATGGAAGCTCAGGAGTAGTCATCTGGGGGTGATAGCCATAAGAGACAAAAAAGGGGGAGTTTCCCAGGGAGGCGTTGGGAGCGTTATTATATACAAATTCTGCCATAGGAATCCAAGAATACCAATCGTCCTGGAGATAATCAATGTAACATCTCAAGTATTGCTCCAGGCTCTGGTTGACCCATTCCACTTGCCCATTAGCTTGGGGGTGGTATGCAGTAGTGGGTTTTAGTTGGACTTGGAGGGCTTTAAACAGCACTGTCCAGAAGCGGGAGACAAACTGTGTTCCCCAGTCACTGATTATCTCTGTTGGCCATCCATGGAGTTTCATCACATGTCTTATAAACAAAAGGGCTGTGCGTTGAGCCGTGGGGAGGCCCTTACAGGCCACAAAGTGGGCCATTTTCGTAAAGTGGTCTACTATGACCAGGACAGTGCTGTACCCCCGCGAGGGGGGAAGCTCTACTATAAAGTCAATCCCAATTCGTTGCCAGGGCCCCAAAAGTGGCATGGAAAGTTGGAAGAGGCCCACGGGGGCTCTCCTAGGCACTTTAGTACAGGCACAGGTGGTACAGGCTTGGACGTGATGGCGTACATCCGTAGCCATCATTGGCCACCAGAACTGGCGCTGAAGAAGTGCTAAGGTTCGTTCTGCCCCAGGATGTCCAACCAGGGGGGCATCATGGTGGGCCCATAGTAGCTGTGCCTGACAGGAGGGCGGCACCACAATCTGTGGTCCTTTTTTGTAGAGTCCCCCTTCCTGTGTGAAGGGGTCACCTTCAGAAGGTTGGATTTTGCGAGCAGTAGCCTGCTGCAAGCATTCGAGGAAGGAGGTAGTAGCAGCAAATACCTGTGGTTCAAGAATTGGCCCCTTTGGTCATGCATTGGTCTCTTTCCCTTCATGATACCAGGACAAGGCGTCTGCTAAGAGGTTCATTTTGCTAGGTCGAAATTGAATGGTAAAGGCAAAACGTGCGAAAAAAAGCGCCCAGTGGGTGTGACGAGGGTTAGCAGTCTGGGCCGTTTGCAGAAAGGTAAGATTTTTGTGATCTGTAGTTACGGTTACGGGGTGTCGTGCCCCTTCCAAATAGTGCCTCCAGGTTTCGAAGGCCACCTTAATGGCTAGAAGTTCCCAGTCAAAGACTGTGTAATTCCTTTTGGCAGGGGACATCTGACGGGAGTAATAGGCGCAGGGGAGGCACAACTTCCCGGTGCTTGGTTGCAGTAGGACTGCTCCTATGGCCACACTCGAGGCATCGGCNGAGGCTCCCAGTTGCCCGTCAGGATAGTGTGTGGGCCGCTCAGTATGCTTTCACACCAAGAGCTTAGGCCCCTATCATCATAGGGCACAGAGCAGGTCAAAGGAAGGGGTTCCACACATCCACAGCTTTCAAATGCCACAAGGGAGGTACACTGGTGGGGGATGGTGAAGGGAACAAGGCTCGGGAACCCAAGGAAGGAGGGAATGGAACCGGGGCTCTTACATCAAAGGGGGAAGGGAGACAAGGAGATTACCCCAGGAAGGGGAAAGGGCGGAAACACCGTGGCCCGCAGGCCCACACACACGCTCTCACTAACCAGGAAGGAGGGGAAGGGTCCTTTCAACACACACTTGCTTCTGGATTACACACAGTCAAAATTGGGCACACAGGAAACAGAAGGGCAGGGAGAGGTAAACACAAACGGAGGAACAAGGGGGCAAAAGGCAATGCAATACGGTCAATCTCAAAGTACTTAGCTTTCAGGCAGGGGGCCAGTCTCCACAGACACACACGCTCTGTTCACCGGCACAGAGCTCTGGAAACTGCCGGTAGATAAGGGGCTAACCCCGCCCCCTGCACGCGCCTGCAGGTGCTCATAGCGACGTGGTGGGGGGGCGTGGCCTTGTGACTTCCCAGGAGGCCCTGCCTGTGATGCGTCCTGAGGAAGGGAAGGGGCCACGAGCGGCGTCGGTGTGGCTTCCTGTATCGGCCCGAGTTGTGGGCCGCAGGGGGCGGGGCCTGCAGCCTCTGGAGCACGTCGGAGGGCGGTATGGTGACCCCGACGGCTGACAGTTATTGATAAAAATGAATGAAAATATATATGGTAAGGAATTAAGTACATATATTACATGTATGTTGATGAGGATAAAATATTAAATATTGCTCAAATTCTGAAATAATTTCTATGTTTTTTGGTGTTTATGGTTTGTTGCAATGTATGGAGTGGAAGGTTTTTTGAATTGTAATTGTAGTGAATTTGGGGGGGTTGTATTTTAAGAAAACTCATGTGCATTTAAGGTTTTTTTAAATGGTTAAGTTTTTTGTTTGGGTTAATCTACATTACATGAATGCCCTTACAGACTGACATACTGGGATGAACTGGACACGTGGGGGGAAAAACAGAATACTAGTCGTGGAGAGTTCACTACCAGTTTTCTTTTTCTTTTTTTCCACGTGTCCAGTTCATCCCAGTATGTCAGTCTGTAGGGGCATTCATGTAATGCAGATAAGGGGTCAAATTCAGAAGTGTTGCATGAAATGGTGGGAGCCTGTGGCTAGTTGCCCACGTTCATATTTTAATGTGAGATTCAATCCCATGTGAAAATATTCTACATGTGAGATTAGTGGTGGGCTATATACCCACGTTACATTTTATCTGGGGCATGACGGATCCGTGATTGAAAATAATGAATCCATGCACACATTATCTCCTTCCCCCCATTTGGGCTGGATGGGTGGGAGTGCTTGGAAAATCCTCTCCCCCCTCCCCCAGCTCAGTAGCTTCCAGCACCCTCCCTTCCAGCCCAGTAATGCACCCAGGGGTAGTAGCAGTAGCAGCAGCGGTAGCAGCAGCAGCGTGGACGTTTCCAGCCACCTCTCTCCATAGCTTCCTTTGGGTACTTCCAGCCCTTCCTGACGGGCCTTCCAGGCAGCTGGAACTGGATGACAGCATCCAGGTGAGGCTCCTCTGAAAGGCCCCCATCACAAGGGGATGAAAGCAACCAGAGGAAGCTAAAGAGAGAGGTGGCTGGACAAGTCCCTGTTGCCCCTGCCGCCACTGCGGCCCCTGGGTGAGTTACTGCACACATTCAAATAAAACGTGTATTTAAACTTACATGAGTGACAGGGCTGGATTTTCAGCCCTATAAATCCATGATGAAATACACGTGTAATTTCTTCCTCTATGAGAAGCAGGGTTTATCCACGTTACCCAATCTCACATTCGTTAGAAACAAACGTGAGATTGGGTAATGTGGGCAAGCAGCCTGTGAAACTTTCACTTGCATAAAGGGACTCTTTCTGTTCTATAGATTCCAATAAAGTCAAGAACAAAATTTTACTTGAATTCAATATCAACCAGAGCAGGTTAAATATTTTGCCTGTGTATCCTAGTTCTGATATTCCCTGAGTTCCAAAACAGAAAAAAAGAACCCTGAAAACCAATAAAAATCAGAGTAAAATGAAATATAATTAAATATATTGTCCTCACATATCTTTAAATAGCATTGCCATAAGATTTGTTCTTCTTAATAATAATAGTAATAATTATTATACAGGAATTCTGGGCTCAATAATTATTAATTCCTCTTCTTCAGTGAAAGCGAAGAATTTATATTGTATTAAAATATGTATTACAAAGAATTACTATAGAGCCACAGGAGTGGCTCTATCATTGAGGTGACTTGCATTCTCTTTTAAAATCACAAACATTGTACTCATTCTAAAATTGCGATGATCTATCCTGTCACTGTGAAACTTTGTAGAAAGGAGTGATTTTGTAAGGGGTCGAAGAAGCCTAAGGTTCAGAAAGATCCATTGAGAAACAGCTGAGTTATAGGAGTTTGAAAATTGGAGGCAGAACTGTTTGTTCTGGTTTTTGCTTTCTCTTGACACAGAAATGGTGTGTTTAAAATTATCCATCAGAAGGTGTAGCGGTGTCAGAAAATTCAAGCGTACATTCTAGTCCATCCCTGAGTTTGGATTTGAAAATGCGTTGTGCAATTTAAGTTACAATATTTTCAGTTTCCTACATTACCCAGTGGAGAGAGTGAAGTTCTTAAGATAACACACACACAGAATGCTGGTGCAGGTTCATTGGGCAGGCTGGCCGGTGATGGGAGGATGAATGTGGATCAATAAAAAATCTAGCTGGGCTCTGGCAGCTAGATTCAGTGGCATACCATTAAAGCTAAGAGTCACTTAATTCTGGAGTAGGGGGAGAACAGTGCTGGGCTGTGGCATGAAGAGTGAGCCCAGTAACAAGAGGACAAAACTCACTAATTATTAGGATTGCAGAGTGTCTCCAGCTCATTAAGCCCCTTGGGAGAGCCAGGATGAGGGTGGCTGGGAGGCAGGATTTTGGGCTCAATGGGAGGAGAGTAGGTGCAGTATGGTAGCAGGGGTATGGAAACCAGGTTTCCTGGGTTCAATGGGATGGGAGTAGGGGCTAGTGGGTTAGATCAGGGGGGCAGGGAACCAGGAGTCCTGGGTTATAGGAGGGGAAATTAAGTGTATTCCCCTTTTAAAAAAATATTCTAGGATCAAAAAACCTTTGATTTAAGAGCAGAGTTAAGGGTCTTACAAAATCACTCATGCTCCAAAAAGCATAAAAATTGTAAGTTAAGGTTTCCGCCTTAATTTATTTATTTATTTATTTATTTACTAAATTTATACCCCGCCCCTCCTGAATACAGCTCGGGGCGGCTTCCAACAATAATAATAATACATATAAAAACAGATATAAAACAATTTAAAACAATCAAAACAATTTAAATATTTTAAAACAGGGCCCCGGGATATAATTTAGCATAAAAACAATAAACAGGGTAGGGGAGATAACAAGCCCTAACCCACCCTCCCCCCCACCCCAAAGGCCTGGCCGAACAGCCAGGTTTTACCGCTGGAATGTCAACAGGCTTGGGGCCAGGCGAGCTTCCTCTGGAAGGGAGTTCCAAAGGCGTGACCCGGCCACCGAGAATGCCCTCTCCATTGTGGCCCCCCGCTTTACGCGGGGGACCTTCAGAAAGGCACCCCCGGCAGACCGAAGGAGCCACTCTGGAGCGCAGAGGGCGAGGCGGTCCCTGAGGTATGAGGGGCCCAGACCGTGAAGGGCCTTATAGATCAACACTAAAAACTTGAACCTGGCTCGGCACGCTATCGGCAACCAGTGCAGAGTCTGGAGCACAGGTGTTATGTGCTCCCGATGACCCGACCCCTTGAGGAGACAAGCCGCCGCATTCTGCACTAGCTGAAGCCTCTGAACCAGGAACAAGGGCAGCCCCACGTAGAGCGCGTTGCAGTAGTCCAGCCTCGAGATGATGAATGCATGGATGAGGGAGGCCAGGTCTGGGCCGGAGATGAACAGACGCAACCTCCGCACAAGATACAACTGGCAGAAGGCAGCCTTAGTGACTGCCTCCACCTGCCTCTCCAGGCACAGGTCTGCGTCCAATATTACCCCCAGACTCCAGACCTGCTGAGCTATAGGAGGGTGAACCCCCCCAATCAGGGGGGCCACTACCTCCCTCGCTCTCCCCACCAACATCACCTCCGTCTTATCGGGGTTGAGCTTCAGTCTGGTCTGCCTCATCCATTCCGCCATGGCCCCCAACACTGGGATAGCAACGCGACAGCTGGGTCTGGGTCAGTTGAAAAAAAGAGGTACAGCTGAATATCATCAGCAATTTATGCACCATTTAAGCTGTAAAGATGTACAGTCTCACATATTGTGCTTGCTTACAACTTAGGCTGAAAAAAGACATGCAGCTTAACTCTGCTTTAACACCACTTTAACATTTTTATGCATGTTACAGGGCTGCATAGGGTGCCAATACAGCCCTGCAACATGCATAAGAAATGTTCAAGTGCTGTTAATGCAGTGTTAAAGCAGAGTGATGCGCATGTCTGTTTTCAATCTTAGGCTCCATGCACCCAGATTTTGCCTTGGTCTTTCAGAGCCAATCCTCTTCCTCTGCAGGTTGGGGGCAACACTGAAGCCAAGCTAGGGGAAACAGGGGCACAGGGGCAGCAAGCCCCCTGCTTTCCTGGTATGTTTTCATTTGGTTTGTGGAGACTGGAACAGTTAAGTACTAGTTGGCTGTATATGGGGGGAAGAAAGATGATGGATGCAGGATGTGTACAGGGAGATAAGATTGGGGGCAGCCAAGCATTGGGTGAAATGCCTATTTGGGAGGGGGCAACCAGGTGCTGGTGGAGTGTTTATGGAGGGCAAGGCTGATAAATTGGTGATGTATATGCACGGATAAGGCTATGGGGCAGGCAGGGATGGGGGAAAGTGTGTGTATTTTGGTATTAGGCAGATATATACTGGGAGGGATGTATATATGGGGGAATAAACCTGAGAGATGGGTGACGTGTATCCATGGACAATGCTAGGGGGCATCCAGGCGTGGGGATAGTGTTTGTATGTGGAGAGTACTCAGGTGGTGGTGGGGTATATATGAGGGCAGAATTGAGATGGGTGATTTGTATTCAAGGACAAGGTTTGGGGGCAGCTGGGGTGGGGGCTAAGTGTATATATGGGGAGTTGTTGGTTTTCTGTTGGGATGGGGGCAAAAGGCTATGCAAGGATGGGATCGGGGGAACAAGGGTGATGGCTACGGGATGGGTAGGTTGAGAGCTGGACCTCAGGGGAAAGCAGATGGCAACAAATTCTCAATCAGGAGCCATGGCCGACAGCCAAATTCCTTCACAATACAGTATAGTCCTCCAGTGCATGATGTTCTAGGGAAAAAATATTTGCTTTCCCTTAATCCCCTGTGTAGTAAGCAAATATGTTTGAGCTGCTGCCCAAGAGGGGAGATAAATGAAGGAGAAATTGTGGCTGCAGTGGAGACAGGGAACAAGTCCAAAATATTGGAGTGGGGAGGAGCTTGCTGTCCCCAGCTTCAGTGTTGCTTCAAACCTGCAGAGGAAGAGGATTGGTGCTGAAACATCAAGGCGAAATGTGGATGAAGCCAAAGTTGCAGGACTGGGTGGGTTTTTATGGGGGTAGGAGGAATTGTATTGATTTTAATGTTTTTAGAACTTGTGAGACACCCTAAGCCTCCATGAAAGGGCAGCATATAAATTTAAACAAACAAACCAATAAATAAATAAATAAGTTATAAGTGAGCCTAATATGGAAGGCTGTATAATATGGAAGACTGAATCAAATGAGAATGAATTTGATTCTTGTGAGAATTTCGTGAGAACCGAGACTCATTGGCAAGATCTCACTGTGTTCTTGCTAATGAAACTAGATTCTCACAAGAATATCACTTAAAAAGAAAAAGTGAACTGGACATATGCAAAATGGCTGCTGGGCCAGTCTGTGCATGTGCAGCCCTTTCCAAAATGGTGCCAGCAGCAGCATTACTGTCTGTGAGAGGGCAACGCCATGCCAGGTGTAAGTGTTGTCAGGACTGGGGCCAAACCTACAGTCTCATTCGGGAATTAGCTTTTCTCTGTCTTTATTTTGCATGCCACTTCATCTCAAGCTGTTTAACAATAGGCTCTCATTCTCTGATTCCTGTTTAACATCTCCACCAGTCTATACAGTCTCTAGGCAGTTGCACTCTAATGCTAGGACTCAGCCCTTTGACATCCATTCCATTCCCTGTTTATCCAAGTCCCAAGCCAGGCTCAGTCCTTTGGCCTTTAAAGTCTCTTTAGCCAGACACAAACCTCTGGCCTTTTACTCACAGTCTCAAGTAAACTCCTCTGGTCACTGTTTCTTTATGCTTCTCTTGTCCACGGCAAGCCTTCTCAAACCCAACAACCCCCTCTGGGCTGAGTCCAGAGACAGAGCTTCCCTCCCAACTCCTGTCTCTTCCAGAGTCTGTATTCAACTGTCTGCTGAGCTTTATTTGGGTAATTTCAGACCCGCCGCGCTGAACCCTGGACTGGGATCCATCTCGAATCGCGGTCTGTGATCACACCGGCCATCCTTTAGGTGTTCCAGTCTGATTGCAGAGGGGAATTGGGGAGGGGGCAGGGATTTGTGGCGCGACGTTCAGCCGCTCAGTCCTGCCCCCCTGCACTTCCATGGCTGCCTGCCCTTGGGGAGATGGGTGGGCACAGGGCCAATCAGGCCACTGCACCCAATCCCGTCCCGTGGTTGGAACCGGATTCTGGGATGGGGCTGAATAGCAGTCATTACCTGTGGCCATTCCCAGCCCCGTCCCAGATCATGGCCAACCTAACCATAGGCCAACCTCACCTTCAGAACCATGGTTAGCTTTGAACCCCACCAGGAATTCACCATGGTGAACATCTAGCGGGGCTCAAACAGACGTACACGGGATCATAGCCTCCAGCCTGAATCCATTGTGATTCAAAGGTGGTTGACTGTGATCTCATAATGTCTGAAATTACCCTTTGGTTCAGCTTTATTTCTAGGGCTGCCCCACACCCTCACACAGCTGCAATCAATTAGGCGCTGTCCTGCCTCTATTGATGCACCTGCAGCTCTGTTAGCCCAGTCCTTCTGCTGGCACTAACTGTTCTCTCTTAAAGGACTCATGACCTTTATAGACTCTGCCCTGCCACGCTACCATTTTTAAAAAAGGCTGTGCATACGCAGAGTGATCTGGTGGCCATTTTTCATGTGAACAGTTCTTGTTTTTTCCCCATCGTGGAGAAGACAAAAAGAGAGACGAGAAGAGCAGAAAAGAGAGAAGAGTCAGACAGGCAGATGTGGATGGGAGACTTGGCATGAGATGCAACACACACAGCTCACATGAATAAAAAAAATATTTAAATCTTGATGAGAAAATTTCAAGATTGGGGCTTTTCTTGATTCTCTTTTTTCTCTTGATTCTCACTGAGAAGCTTAATTATTGATGAGAACTGAGAGAAAACAAGATCAAATTTCAGCCCTATGCACAATGTCCCTACTGCTTGTGTGGTGCACAAGTTAATGTGGGAGCCTTAACTTACAATTTCCATACTTTTGGGAGCACAAGTGAATCTGTAAAAGCCTTAATTCCTCTCTTAAACTGAAGGGGTTTTTTAATACTAGAATAGTGCTACTGCCAAATGTAGAAATTTGCAGAACAGTCTCTGATTTCATGTGAGTTTACAAGTTTTACAAGTTTTGCCTGTGGGATCTAATTCGGAGACTTAAATATAATTCTATGACCTCAGACAACAACAAAAAAAGGCATGTAAACTATGAGTATTTCCAGACATTACGTGATCACGGTCAACCACAGTGAATCCTCACATGGTGATCGCGATCACAGAACGTCTGTTGGGGGGAACGGAAGTTCCACCCCAGATGTTCACCCCCCATGAATCACCGGGGGGAATCACATTCACCACGTGATTGGCAGTCCCGGAGGGACCGGTGACGTTTGCGTGGTGAATGTGATTTCTCCCCGTGATGAAGGGGACCGTAACGTCTGTTCCCAGACCACGTCCCAGAATCCATGGCAGGATTCTGGGCCGTGGTCAATGTGGGCGGGCGCTGTGGCCTCATTGGCCGCGGCACCCGCCCTTCTCCTGGAGGATGGGGGGCTGGGGCAGCATGGGAGCGGGGCTGTGTGGCCACACATTGCACCGTGCAGCCCTGCCCCCCCCCGGATTCCCCACTTGGATTGGCCACCACGTCTGTTGGCCCATTACGCGGTGGCCCTGGTGGGGAATCAAAGGGGTGATTCCATGCCGGGGCCAGTCAGCCCCATCACGTCTAAAAATACCCTATGGGTATTTTCAGATGTTACAAAATCACGCTCAACCACAGTGAACCACGGTCAATCCCATGGCGGGGCCAAAGCGCCCTGAACATCTGTTCAGTGGCCGCCAGATGTTCACCACAGTCAATACCCACATGGGGTCAAAATCAACCACGCTTCTGAAGCTCCCCGCCGGACCATCTCCGAAAGCGTGATCAAAGTGATTCCTGACAGGAACCAACAAAAAGTAACATCTGGCCAGCAACCACTGGCCGGAATCAAAGGAAATGATTCCCAGTCAGGGAAAAAGCACGCAGCGTCGCTGCCAGGGAACCAGCAACAACACAGGCAGCAGAGGGAGATATAAAGGGCACACAGCAGAAGGGGGACGGGGCGGGATGGAGTGAGGTGGAAGGGAGAGGCTAGCAGAGGGCGATAGAACAAGGGAGGAGGAAGCGGTGGAGGAGGTGGTGGTAGAGGGACAGGCAGGGGAGGAGACGGTCATGCTGCACCTGGAGGCAGTAGAGGGACAGCAGCAGCAGCAGCAGGGATGGGCTGACCCAGCGCCTTCTGGGTGTTTTGACCATGGCCGGGAATCGACGTCACATCTGTTGTGCTGTCCTGGCCCGTGATCTGCCGGCCCCATTCCCTGACGTGGTCCCAGTCCCGTCACGTCTGTTTGGGGTTTGTTTGGTTTTTTGCCACGAGGGGTGGTTGTTTGGTTCACCCCCGCCGGGAACCCCCTGCGGTGAATCGGGACCGTGTAACATCTGAAATCGCCCCATGTTAAACTACAACCTTGGGGTTTCATCCTAAAGTTTTGGGAATGACTGGATTAGAGAGAGAATCCCACTGTCCCCTGACACTGAATTACATCTACTGAAAAGTAAAACTAGCTGGGAAGTAGGATTTGCACATTCTAATTTTAAAAATAAAATAAAAATATTCCAGTACAAATTAGGAATACATAATTTAGGAATATTTTTGTCCATTTTTTTTTTTGCAAAATTGAAAGTGTTCAATTTTTGCGTTTGTAGTTTTCTATTATTATTATTATTATTATTATTATTTGCTGTGCATAGAACGTTGTGTGAAATGTGAACTAATTTTCCAGGATAGTGTATTTTATGTGTTGTTTTTTTCCATTTTTATGCAGATCATTTGAAATGAAAAAAAATCATTTGGACTTGAAAACCAAATTTTAGGGCATTGAAATAAGAATGATTTGCATAACAATTCTATTTATTCAAAACCACACTTTCTGCAAAACAAAGGGTTGTCAAAAAATCCCCAACTCCTCTTTTGCATGCCACATGCAAGCATGTGCATTTTGACTGGGAATTTCTTCAGAGGAACATTTTCTTAAATTAAACACAGAGGCTAGGGCATGGGTGACTTGCTGCTTTCTCACTCCAAGTGATATTTAGTGACAACGACATTCCATCCTTATAATAGTTAATATTGGGTGAAAACAGATATGATGCTAACCACCCTTTAATCACCCTTGGTGGTTATTTATGCATGTGGCAGGGCTGTATTGGTGCCCTATGCAGCCCTGAAACATGCATAAATAACCACCAAGGTGGTTAAAGGGTGGTTAGCGTCATGTCTGTTTTCACCCATTATGAACCATGCTTACACAAGCAAATTTCCCTTTTTTAATGTAAGCTTTATAAGGATAATGATAGCAGTGTGTGGCTTTGGGCATTTTCAGACAAGACACTCTCCACCCACTACCCCTACCCACTATACATTTTGCAGGGCTGCAGTGTTGCCCTATGGGTGCCCTGTAGCATGTATAGTGGGTGGGCAGTGGGTGGAGAGTGTCTTGTCTGAAAACACCCTTCATAGGGCAATATTTATCATCAAAGCACTTTTAAAATATTAAAGTGGTAATGAGCTGCCTGTATTGTAACTAGCATTAAATTTACAAGATCAGTTTTTTCTCAAGCTATTTTAAACTCACTAGCCATCTGTTAAACATAATGCTTAACCATAAATCTGACATTGTGAAATAGCTCATTTTAATGAAGTTCATAAATGAATCACTTCTTTATACCATATGGTCAATAATAAAATCAATGATGATAACCTCTTACTCATGCCACTGTGGAGAATGGGAAGAGAAAAAACAGCAGACTGAATTTGTGCGTTTTGCTCCTTACATAATAAAAGACAGGGAGCATAGTTGGGTCTATATAACTGTTTCCTAAACATAAACAAACATTCAGGAACTAAATAAACACATGCTGCTGCTCTGGCTGGTTTGCAATAGGTTCTCAATAAAGAGCAGAGGTAGTTTATTAGCTCCCCTAGTGGGCTCACAAATTATTTAAAGAGACACTACTGTATGATTCTCAAACTTCCTTCCACCAAGAACCTCTTTGTTATCTGACTAGGGGTGATTTCAGACGTTATGCGGCCCGTTGGCCCCGTACTGAAATCACCCTATTCATTCCCCGCCGGGGTCACCCCGTAACGCCTCAACAGACGTGCCGGGGGGATCCCGGTGGAGAATTGGGGAGGGGGCAGGGCCGCACGGTGCAACGTGCGGCCCCACGGCCCTGACCCCTCCATGCTCCCCGCTGCCCGCCCTCCAGGGAGACGGGCGGGTGGCGGGGCCAATGCGGCCTCCACGTCAGGCCAGATTCGCCACGGCCCGGGGTCCCACCAGTGATCCCGGGCCATGGCGCCCGACCAGATGAGACGCCGGGGTTCACCCCAGCATGGGATTGCATTCGACATGTGGCGGCCTCTGGTCCCGCCGCTTCAGCTGCTCACGTGTTGAATGCAATCCCAAGCCATGGTAACATCTGTCAGGAAACATCCGTTTCCCCCAACAGACGTTACGCGATCACAGCCACCACGCGGAACTGAGCGTGGTTCACTGTGATATCGTAATGTCTGAAATCACCCTATGTTTCCAGCACCCTTTTCATTTTTACAATAATATCAACAAAATCTATGTCACCTAATTTATTTCTTAGTCCAGCAACATTCCACAATAAGAAAAAAGTGGGGTAGTTGCATTTAACCTAAATAATTCATGGTCACTGCTCATCTGGATTATGAACTACATGTACTGGCAATTGACCACAAACTAGGTTACTTCTAAAATTTTGGCAAGTCTTCTTAGAACTAATAGGCTTATCATAGTGAGCTGGTGTAATATTACTTGTATCCTCAACATTGCCCGCATTCGCCCCTTTCTATCTGTCTCCTCGGCCAAAATCCTTGTTCATGCCATGGTTATCTCTCGCCTCGACTACTGCAACCTCCTCCTTGCTGGCCTCCCT
>QEPC01014906.1:1139263-1208246 GCA_003113815.1 Sphenodon punctatus
TACTTATTAGATAATCCATTTAGTTCATAGCATTTAGAATAGTTAATAGCAGTTAGATTTAGTGTAGATAGATATATATAATATTAGATAAAAAAATTAAATAAAAAAACCCATATAAAAACAAAATAAATAAAAAACAAAAAAACCCATATAAAACCAAATAAAAAACAAAAAAAACCATATAAAAAACAACAAAAACACCCATATAATAAAACATTTCCCGAACAGCTGAACCCGAACCGAACGGCCAAATGAATGGCCGAACCCGAACCCGGCGAACTAACCGAACTGCTGAACCGAACAGATGAACCAAATGCAACCGAACTGAATGGCCGAACCCGAACTGCGATCTGTTCGCCCATCCCTTGAAGCAACGTCATTTGTGCTTAACTGCCAGAAATTGTGGGTATTTTCAGACGTTACGAGATCACGCTCAACCCCGCTGAACCCCGCGGTGGGGCCAAAGGGCCGTGAACATCTGTTCGACGTGCGCCAGATGTTCATCACACTCAATACCCACATGGGGTCAATTTCAAACACGCTTCCCGGGCTAGCCGGGGAAATATCCCGGGAAGCATGGTCAAACAGACCCCCACCGGGAACCAAGGAAAAGTAACGTCTGGACGCCAATCCCCGGGCGGAACCAAAGGAAACGAGCCCCAGCCGGGGACAAGGCATGCTGCGTCGCTGCCGGGCAACCAGCAACAACACAACCACCGGAGGGAGATTTAAAGCGAAATCAGCAGCAGGCAAGCGTGGCGGGATGAAGCGAGGAGGGAGGCAGAAGAGAGCGGAGGCAGAGAAAGCGACAGTGGCGGTGGAGGAGGCGGAGGAGGTGGAGGCAGGGGCAGCGATAGAGGTGGAGGGGGCACAGGCAGAGGAGGGGGGCACAGGGGTGCTCCCGACCAGGGAGGCAGCCCAGGGACAACACCCACAGCAGCAGGCAATCCACAGCTCCCAGAGAATTATAGACCAAGTAGCCTATTGAGCGTGGTCGGCAAACTGTATGCTAGGTACCTATTAGGTAAACTGCAGGAGTGGATGGACCTGCAATCCCTCCTTGAACCAGACCAGGGGGGCTTCAGGAAAGCTATGTCCACAGTCAGCCAGATTTAGATCCTTACATGTATGATTACTAACTATACCGGCTTGAAACGTCCATGGCAGAGAAAAAAAATCAAAGTTCTACCTGTGATTTGTTGATCTTCGGGCAACTTTTGACTCAATCAGCAGGGATAGGCTATGGAATAAATTAACAGGACCAATATTGACCCACGCCTTCTTTATTTAATAATCAAACTTTATACCGATAACACCATGCAAGTAAGGGTAGCTCACTCCTTGCCTCTGACGCAAAGTATCCCAGTTGCTAAAGGGGTCAGACAGGGATGTATATTGGCCCCGGCTGTATTTAATTCATTCCTCAGTGATGTTGTCGACTTCATGAGAGATGATCATCTACATCCCCCGAAGCTGGGCACTAAGAGTATCGCAATTCTACTTTATGCAGATGATGCGGTTCTGATATCCCAAACGTGAATAGGATTGAGTAGGTCCCTTCTAAAATTTGAGGTATACTGTAAACAAGAGGGCCTGATGGTTAATTATGATAAAACTAAAGTATTGGTCACTGGTAGAAGGTGTGTTGGTAATATTCAAAAATGGAAAATGGGTGAAACAATGATTGAGCAGGTTGAGGAGTTCAAATATCTGGGAGTCTACATTGCAGCGGCAGGTTCTTGGAGACATTACCGGTATGCCCACCCCTACTGGCACCTGCTATATTCCATGACAGCACTCTTAATGTGGAGGTATCATAGGGTTCTAGTCATTGGTTGCCACTTGGGGGAAATGATGGGTAGGAATTCCTAAATTCTCTGTCTCTCTCTTTCTTCCTATCCTTGAAAGAAAACACCCCTGAAAGCAAATGGCTTTCCGGATTGCTTTCTGAGTCTGCCAGAACAGAGATAGGATGATTTATCACAGAGACCCCATCATTTAACAGCCCTACTGGTAAAGATAATCTTCTAGATGTTCCTTGCCCTTGACCTGCTCCGTGAGAAATGGGTACAGCGTTATTATCAAACTGGCTCAGCTCCGGCCTTGTTTCCATACTAAGGTTACCCCTCGCCTTTGTGCTCACACAACATTTACCCAACAAAGGAGTAGAGGTAGCTGTAGGGAGCTCCACTTCCACCAGGGATTGTGAGTAAACTGAGATCCTTGTCTCAGTAGAGCCACATCTCGCTTTTACCCCTCTCGGTTCATTGGCATTCTTCCTGGTTATTTTAGCTCCCTCAATTCTGGTGCAAAACTTATCCAACCCTTGAAAGATCATATGGAGATCCGACCCTGATGGTTCTGGCCGAGGTATCTGAGGCCCCAAAGGTCCATCCAGTTTTGTGTGAGGTTTCTGGGCCTTTATGTGCTCTGCATCTTGATGTCCCAGCTCTTGCACATCCATATCATTGGCTTCCCCATCAACTAAGGCAGGGATTACCTGTAAGGCATATCCCTTAACCAAGTCCCCTGCTAGTGTGTTATTATCGACTCCTTTCTGAATCACCTGACCTGGAGCTTCAGTGGGTGGGGGATCTGTCTGCAGAATTCTAGAGATAAAGACCTCCCATTTGTTTAAGGCCTCTTCCTTCCTCAGGATCAGATCAACCAAATTTACTGCTCGAAATGTAACCTGAAGCAACCACCACTTCTTGGTGTTCAGGATATGTTCTACACCCATCATGTCACTCCTGGTGACTATCTCCCCTAGTAAAATTCTCAGGTGCTCCGCGATATCTAAAGGAGTATTCCAAAATGGAAAAACACCTGAGGGGAGTGGTAGTACTATAACTAAAAGGGCCAGTGGGGAATAACTAAATCTCCTGTTATTATCCAATAGAGCCAGTTCTTTTGGGGCAGGGTCTACTTCCACAACTTTATTTTTAACCGAGATCCACTGAGGAGATTTCCCCAGCAAGTTCTCTGGAACTCTTTAGTGCTTCCTGGGGATTTCCTCATTCTGG
Source organism: Sphenodon punctatus (assembly GCA_003113815.1). NCBI lineage: Eukaryota > Metazoa > Chordata > Lepidosauria > Sphenodontia > Sphenodontidae > Sphenodon > Sphenodon punctatus. The sequence continues at coordinate 1,142,287 of QEPC01014906.1, forward strand.
AGCCAGCTTGCACAGGGTTAAGTGCTATAAGTTTATCATCTATGCATTTCATTTTTGCAATCATCACTCATAAGGTATGCGCAGTTATAATAGTCAAATCCCCTAGAAGCTCCAAACACCCCTCTTCTTGGTAACTAACTTGGCTAGCCCTCTCCAATTCAATTGCCCGCTTGGCCCTGGACATTTGTGGGGTAGAGCTAGTCCCTTTGCCTTCTTGGCCATCCTGAATATCAATGATATCACACAAGGATCCCAGCTGCTCAGGATGATCTTTGATCCCACCAGCTGGCCTGTCCCTAGGGCCTACAGATTCTGTTTTGTCTGAGAAATAAGTTTCAATCCTTTTTTGGGGCATATTTAATACAGGGGAGATAGGGGTCTCCTTTCTAGATTGTTTTTGAGGGATCATTTCCTTGGGAACACCCTAAATTCTTATCCTCTATATCTATATATCAATACTACCAAAAGTCAAGCACAATGAGGAACTCCGTGCTAGAGGACAAATTTGGGGACAAAATCTACCACAACATCTTACATACAGCAAGTCTCAGACTAAGCAGTAATCCCACAAGGGCCTCCCCACCCTTAGAGCTTTCGCCCTTTGATACCCACAACATCAAGTAGCAATAAATCCTATCCCCAAGAATACTGGGGTCTCAATGACTCAAACCAGCCAACAAGCAAGAATTCAAGGCCTATACACAATGATGATCATGAGGAGACCATAGCAAAAGGGACTATATAACCCCCATAGAACCCCATTCTTCTTCATTAACGCCAACAGCCCACTGTGTCCCAGAACTTACTGTTCACAAAAGGGGGAGGTGGCGGCTCAGCTCCCAGGGCTCCAAAGGGTAAGCCTAAGGGTGCGCACCCTTGGATGCACAGCCTTTTGGCGCGCGGACCAAGGCGCATGCTGACGGCACCATTGTTGGCTCACACCCAATTTAACTGTCTTTGGAGGGCAGCAGTTCTGCCCCTGGCCTCAGTCCCAGTAGATGATAGACAGGTAAGTTGTAGCACGGTCCCCCGCTCGGCTCTGGACTCCCCACTGTTCACCCACCGCCGTGGGCTCACGCCCAATTTAAATGTCTTTGCAGGGCAGCAGCTCCGCCCCCGGCCTCAGTCCCGGTAGATGATAGACAGGTAATCTGTAGCACGGTCCCCTGCTCCGCTCTGGACTCCCCGCTGTTCACCCTGCAGCAGGCACATCATTAATCCTTGCTGCCTTTTTCATGTTCATTTCAAAATCTTGTCCGTTTTGAGGGTTTTTTTTGCCTCCTCTATTGTTTTCATGCATTTTTTGTTTCATTTTATGAAAAATAAAAATAAAAATATCACTGGACATACATATAATGGTCGCAAGGGCCATTCTGCACATATGCAGCCCTTTTCCAAAATGGTGCTGGCAGCCATTTTGGAAAAGGGCTGCTGGTCTAGGCATACACAAAATCATGCCATGCATGTACAGAACAGATGCCCCTTTCCAAAATGGCATTTTGGAAAAGGGCTGTGCATACACAGAACGGTCCCAGTGGCCATTTTGTGTATGCACAGTTTTAATGTTTTTATTAGTTTTAAAAAATAAAATGGACTATTAGAAACAACAATGAATGAAAGCAAACAATTGTCATGTGCTTAGTCATTTGTTGTCACTATCTTAGCACAGAGAATGATTGGGGATAAGTAACCAACACAAGACTGCACATCCCTAGTCTCTAAGCAGAAATGTTCATGAATTCAGATTTCTATATTATAAATCTATCCTGCAGTTCGTATTCCTTCCTATATCATTGTGCTCGGTGTTTCACAAGGATTAAAATTACCTGAAGGGGAGAGTGTTGGATGGTGTTTTCAAACGTGGCATGACAACCCTCACCACAGTCTGGAGCAGTGGAGAGGCCTGGAATAAAAGTGACAAGGGCTGTGGTCAAGGCCAAACCACTTCTGGAACCACACATGCCACTCCAACAGATAGAAATGACTGACTGTGGGAAAATGAAGGCAAAGTTTCTACTCCAGACCATCCATAGCAGGGCTCCATGAGGGCAGGGAAGGAGGGAGGAACAGGCAAGCAGACTTGCTGAGGAAGGCCGATGGCAGGCACTGGTGGACCTGGCAATGGATCTGTGACTGTTGAAGAGCAAAGTACACAGACAGAACAAGACACAGTAGCAGGCCAGGATGACAGCACAACCCAGCTGCCATGTCAAGTGAAGCAGGGGTCAGCGGGGCTACAAACACAGGAGGGGCAGAGGGCAAATGTCTATGGGACCATGGCACAACGAACTGATAGGTGGTCCCTGCTGCCCCCTGCCCCACATACAGAAGGGCACAGTCATAAGGGGTGGGGACTGCAAGGCCCACCCAAATGTCCAGGTCCAGGGCAGAGGATGGTGTGTCATGGTGGCTAGGGATGGACGAACAGAACTGAGTTCGGAAATTCGGTTCAGTTCGAAAATCGAGTTCAGTTCAGAAGTTTGGTTCGGTCGACCGAACTGGACAAGTTTGGTTCAAACTCCGAACCACATTTTCCCATCCCTAGTAATGGCCTGCCCCATGCCGGTGGTGTATCAAGCAGTGTCCACATGGTTCAGGCCCAAGGGGTCTGACGCTGGGGGGGGGGAGAGAAGGAAGACCCACATGCTACACATACGAGGGTCAATAGAACATGCCTCTCTGGTACTGCAGTTCCCCCATATGGACGGTTCAAAAGGGTTACCAATGGCCAAGCCCACCTGCACATCCGCGTGACTTCACAAATCATAAAACATCTTAAATTCGGCCACTGAAAGCTCCTCTCACAGGTATGAGCCACTCAGAGGGCCCTCCAGGTGGTTCATCTCAAGCAGCCGGTTCAGGCAAGCACTACAGGACCACCCATGGCCCTGGGCGCTAAGGAGGGTGCAGGTGAAAACAGCCCCATAGACAGCCCGACAGTAGCAAGGCACAGTAGAATGTCAGGCAGCAAAGTCATGGAGTCCCAGCACCATGGGGTAGGGGTTGGTGCACCATTGGCAAACACCTGGAGGCTGAGGTCACGGGCTCACCACCAGCACTCGGGCCTGCTAGCCGGATGGCTGAACCGATGTAGCTGATTACTCAGGAGCTCAAAGCCCTCACAGCTAGAAATCGGAGAGATCAGGAGATGTTGAATGTCCTTTCCATGCTATATGTCTGCAAGAGACATGGTCGCCACACACTCCAATCCTGGGGCAGGGGGGAGGAGGCATTCCCTGGCCAGGGAACATGGAAGGAGCAGGACCCCTGGACATGACCTAAACCAACAAGGAAATGTATGGTTAATGAGTTCTACAGAGACAGCTACTGGAAATGAAACCAGTCCATGTCCCCCCATATACTCCAAGGTTGTAAGATAACAGTGGTATTTATTTATTTATTTTTATTTATTTAAAAAAATTATTCCCCGCCCCTCTTGCCACAGGCAACCCGGGGCGGCTAACAACATCAGAAATAAACAATTGCATAAAACATAATAAAACATCAATAAAAAATAAAGAATAAAAACCAACCCCCTCTCCCACCCCCAACCCACCCCTCACCCCTGCCCCTTGCCAAATGCCTGATGGAACAGCCAGGTCTCACAACTCCTTTGAAAATCTGGGAGGTCCGGGGCCACGGGACCCCACTGGGAGAGAGTCCCAAAGGCGTGGCGCAGCCACCGAGAGCACACTATTCTGCAAGGTACTTACCTTACCTTACCTTGCATACTGATGACACCTCACCCCAAACCCTCTAATCACCTCGCTGAGAAGCTACATATACACATTGAACAGGAGAGGGGACAAAACAGAACGCTGTGGAACTGCAAATGAGAGGTCTCAGTAAGATGAAAAACAATCACCGAGCACCACCCACTGAGTTCTTCCAGTCAGGAATAAGTGGAACCATTCGAGAACAGTCCCACCCACCCTTGCAACACCAACAACTCATGGTCAACAGTATCAAATGCTGCCAAAAGATCTAACATGATCAATAGGGTTGATCGACCCCAAACCTTCTCGAGACGGAGATCATCTACCAAAGCCACAAGTGCGGTCTCAGTGCCGTAACCTGCATGGAAGCCAGACTGAAAGCGATCAAGATAACCCAAGTGGTCAAGATGCTTCTGGAGCTGTCAGCCCACTACCTGTTCAATTACCTTCCCTAAAAGGGGTATGAAGACACCACAGGGTGAAGGAAAACCCATCAAGGGAGGAAGGGAAGCTCAAGAAGGCTTCCATGACCCAGGTGTGAAAACACACCAGATGGGGGCACATGAACCCATAGCACAGAGAGGACAGATAGAAGGAAAGGAAGGGACACCTGCATCAGACAAGGTCGGACACCCTGCAGGACACACACCAGAAGGCAAAATCCAAAATCAATGCCAAAGGCCAACAGATGCATTAGCACTGCCCAGAATAGGCCATCCAAGTACTTGAAATGAGTTCCGAAGTTCTGAGTACCCAGCCCGGGTACTCAGCCGAACTTCAGAACTTTGTCTGGCTAGGACCCAGAATTCAGAACTCGGAACTCCGGACCTCAGAAATCCCCAGAACTCACAACTTCAGAACTCTTTCCTTTAATGATTTTAAAGTAAAACCACTTTAAAATCATTTCCCAAGTTCTGTCCAGAAAAGTAGGCTAGCAAGAGTGAGACAATCAGTCAAGAAGGCAAACCCAAACAGTCACCAAGCATATGGGCAACTGAAAACCCTGCGGAGGCGCATCACAGCCAGGTGCCAGAACAACAACCAGCTGATGAGGGTCGCCTGGAGCCAGACATGGTGTATTGTAGCTGCAGATAACAGCATCTATCTAGTCATGCCCATACAATGCTACATCTGGATTGTGCCCAGGTCAGCACAGTGGTGGGTGAGAGTCCTGAACATGTGGGACAATGCTACAGTGCAGGCAAACCTCAGGGTAGAGAAATGGCTTGTATTCAGGGTAGCGGACTGCCTCCAGCCGTGGCTCAAGAGACAGGCCACTCCAATGTGGTAACGCATTCCCATGGTCCAGTGAGTAGCCATCAGGGGTGGGACATCCGGGCAAATACCGGGCTCCCATATTTCAAAATACCGGCATACCGGATGAATACTGGTATACCGGTACCGTTTTCCCCCCATTGATTTCAATGGGGAACTGTCCCCATTGAAATCAATGGAGAAAAAAAAAACCTCCCCCCTCCCCCTCCCAGACTGTGCGGGTGGAAGGGGGGACACCCCACACCCACCCTGCCCAGCCTGGATTTTTTTTTAAAAAAAAATTCCCCTAAGTCCCTGGGCTCCGGACCGGGGCCACCGCCGGCGACCCAGAGCCCAGGAACTTAGGGGGAAAAAATTATTTAAAAATCCAGGCTGGGCAGGGTGGGTGGGGGGTGTCCCGCCTTCCATCTGCACAGCCTGGACAGGGGAGGTAAAGTGTTTGCTTTTTTCTGTGTTTTTTTACATAGCAACCATTCATTTGAATGGCCTCAATGTAAAAAAATCCAGCACAGGGGGAATCCGGTAAATTCCTCCGATTACCGGGGTAATCCGATACTGCTGGTACACCCAAAACCCGGCAGTATCGGAGACCAGATCATCCAGTAGTCCCACCCCTGGTAGCCATAGTGATATGGGCTAGGGATGTGCAAACGCGATTCAGATGTTCGGTGTTTGAGCTGAACTTGGCATGTTTGGACGACTGAACTGAATGTCTGAACCGAACGCCCGATCGACTGAACAGTTCAGTTGAGTTCGGTTGAGTTTGGGCGGGAAAAACAGGGTAAACAAGGTCAGGGAGCAGGAGGCACAGCTCAGGAGCAGACTTTCTGGTGCCAGAGGCGGAGATGTTTGGAATAGTAGCCTGCCTGACCACTCACAAGCCCTCTTTACCTCACACCACTGGCTTGGCAGGCTACCATTGGCCACAGGCTAGCCTGCACGGAGCCAATGGGGCTCGTGGAAAGGTGGGCGCAGCAAAGAAACAAAAGTCATTGCCCTCCCTCCTTCCAAATCCTTCTGAGCTAGCCACTGATCCTTTCAGCAGTGTTTTCAGAAGTCTCCCTCTCCCAGTAGTTTGTGTTCCTCCCCAATCCATTGCCATCCTCCTCCTATTCACCCATTCCCACATATTTACCTACCAAGATTCATTTATTTACTTAAGATTAGATAGATTTAGGAGTTATTTTTTTGTTTTTACCCCTCCCTATGTTCAATCTTCCTTCCTCCCTCCCCCCTTATATAATATTAGATTAAAAATTTGAATTAAAAAAATACAAAAATTAAAATAAATTAAAATATAAAAACATTATTTTGGAGGGGCAAATGGAACAAAGGGAAGGAGAGGCCGGTCTGATGCTCGTAGGGGAGGCAATGGGGCACATGCCAGAGGTGGAAGGGGTAGGGGCCTAGCCAGTGGAGTGACAACATGCAGCAGCAGCCCGAGCCCATTACCACGTCCCAAGCTTTACAGGCCTGATTTTGCTGCACAGGCTTCTGAGGCTCCCAGCACTAGTGGCAATAGGGTGGTGGTGGTTAGACATCACCTCGTAGCAGTGTCCTCCACTGCCACAAAGGGCACTGTAACGCCTGCATTGCAGGAGGCTGAGGCTGTCTCATCTGCAGTTGCAGGTGTAAGTGCTTCAGGGGCCGAAGTTCCTCAGGGGCCAGAATTGTCTCCCATTGTAGAGGTGATCCCCCCCCCCAGAAATCCAGGACCGGTGGATCTCACCCAGGCTGCTAGTGGCCGGGCCCATTCCCCGGGCAATGGCAGCAGGGAGTGGAGCAGCAGCAGCAGCAGCAGTAGCAGTAGCAGCAGATGCATCTATAGGGGACGGGGGAGAGTGCTGCTCAGAGTGGCAGCAGCATGGGAGGGGGAAGAGTTCATCTGGCTCAGGGTCCCAGTACTCCCCTTTGCGGGGGCACATGCCTGAGATTGGGGAGAGCGAGGCAGACAGAAGTTCTGCGGAGGAGGTATCTGCCAGTGCTGAGGAGATGGCTTTATCTCAGCAAGCTGTGCCACCCCCATGTCCTGCTCCAGCTTCCAGCAGTGCGTCACCCGGTGCGGGCCAGAAGGCAGGAGGGGAAAAAAATCTTCAGTCTGGGAGCATTTTAAGTTGGTGCAGGCGGACGATCCCAGGGAAGTGCAGTGCAGTTTGTGCCAGAAGATGGTGAAGTGTGGGCAGGTGCTCACCAACCTTGGCACAACTGCCATGGCGAGGCACCTCAAATCATGCCACAGTGCTGTGGTGTTAAGTGGGCAGGCAGGGGCAGTGGATGCCAGTGGGTTCCCGACCCCAGCATCCAGTCACACACCTTCATCAGCGGGCAAGCATCCTTCACCAAAAGCTGCCTCTAGCAGCAGGAGCAGCAGCACTGCTAGGGGGGAAGAACAGCAGCAGCAGCCTCGCCAGCAGCATCAGAGCACCATGGAGGAGCTAGAGTGCGGGCAGCTGCCAAGTCAGCCGGCAGCTGCAGGATGTGGTGAGTGGCATGGCTTTCAGGAGAAAGCCATGCACCTATTGGGAGAAATTATAGCGGTGGATAGGCAGCCCTTCTCCGTGGTAAAGGACATGGGATTTACGCAGCTGATTGGGTTACTGGTCCCCCAGTTTAAGCTTCCATCCCACACCACCCTCAGTCGGAATGTGGTGCCAGCCCTGTACAGGGCTCTAAAGGAGTGGGAGAGGGAGCATCTGGCTGGGGGGGGACACTGTCCACTTCACCGCGGACCTGTGGTCCACCAGGAACGCCCAGCATGCCTACCTGGTGGTAACGGCACACTGGTGGCAGGACACGGAGGCAGCTTTCAGGATTGGCAGGAGGGGTCCTGAAGCAGGGTATCGGTGGGCCCTGCTTCAGGTGCAAGTTATGGATGTCCCCCACACCACTATAAACATTGAGGCAGCCCTGACCGCCATGTTGAGGGAGTGGGTCACGCCAGGTGCAGCTTTCGTCAAGGGATGCATAGTGATGGACAATGCGGCAAACATGATGAAGGCAGTCCACGATGGTGGGTTCACCAGCATCCCTTGCGCCGTGCACACTCTTCACCTGGTGATCAGGGCCGGTCTGGGCTTGGGGGAGAAGGGGATTGGGTAAGGCACCCTTAGCTCCCTGATAGAGTGGGGGAGGAAGCTGGTCAGTTTTTTTAACCAGAGCGTGAAGGGCAGCGAGCTCCTCCTGGTGCTTGAGTGGCTTGTGGAGCAGAAAGCCGCCTTGCATCAGGTGCAACTGGAAACAAACATCGGGGCACCTCCATGGTACAACAGGGTGGAATGGGACATCCTCACCCAAACAGTCTTTGTTTTGAGACCATTCCAGGATGTGACAGAGACCATCAGCTCCTCCATGGCCAGCATCAGCCAGGTGATCCCTCTGGTCCAGAGTCTCCACAGGAGGCTGGATGAGATTCTCCAGGGGCAGGATGGTGGCCCTGAGGGCAGGAAGCTGCAGTCTGAGGTGGTTGGCCTGGTGTGGCAGGGCTGTCGGAGCTGTTTTCTGAGCTGCTGAAGCGGGAAGAATATGTGCTGGCAACTATGTTGGACCTCAGGGTCACGGACAGCGTGTCACAGCAGACATCACTGTATGGGTTGTGGAAGGCTGGTCTGGTGGAGAGGGTGCGGCAGGCAGAGAGGGCTCCTGAGAGTGTGAGCTGGCCGCAGCAGCAGCAGCAGGATGCCCCTGGGGATGGTGGGAGTGGAAGCAGCCAACCCTTTCAGCCAGCGGGGTCTATCCCTGCCCCCAGCCAAAGCAGTAGCATCACGAGCGGCATCAGCACCCCTATTACCAGCAGCAGCAGGGGCTCCTCCCATGTGCAGGCCACTCTGGGGAGCATGGGCTCATGCACAGCAGGGCAGGCAGCGTGGCTGAGGGCAGCAGTGGAGGTGGTGCCCCAGCATAACTACCAGAGGGAGTGTGACCATGCCTCAGAAGCACTGGAGAGCTACCTGGAGGGGGAGCCCTGCAGTGACCCTAGCGGCGATCCTTTGGCCCACTGGGCCAGCAAGACCAACATGTGGCCGGCCCTGTCAAAAGTGGCCAAAGGTCTCTTGACCTGTCCACCAACCAGTGTCCCCAGTGAGCGGGTGTTCTCCATGGCCGGGGACATTTGCTCCCCGCACCGCCTGAGACTGGGGGCCAAGTTGGTGGAGCAGTTGCTTTTTAAAAAGATCAACCTTCAGCTTCTGGGATTCCCCGAACTGCCTCTGGTGTACAAGAATTGATGGTGCAGTGGCACATGCCATCCCATGCCAGAGGTAGTCTTGGGATGGGGCTCCTCCTCCTCAATCTGGGCTACTGCTTCTGTGCTGAAGTACTGTCCCTCCCTCCCAATGCCTGTCTGCCCGCCCAGGTTGCAAAGCTCGAACCGTGCATAAGTCATCAGCCTGCCAGTGCCTTGCACTCCTGCCAAGTTGCCTGCCCAGGTGGCCTATTTCCAAGCCTGCTTCAGTGTGCCTGCCTGCCTTCAGCTCCTGCCAAGATGCCCGCCTAGGTGACCAAGATCCAAGTCTGCCTCAGTGTGTCTGCCAGTGCCCTCCGCTCCTGCCAAGCTGCCCACCTAGATGGCCAAGATCCAAGCCTGTCTCAGTGTGTCTGCCAGTGCCTTCTGCTCCTGCCAAGCTGCCCGCCCAGAAGGCCTAGATCCAAGTCTGTCTCAGTGTGCCTGGCTGTCTTCTGCTCCTGCCAAGCTGCCCGCCCAGGTGGCCTAGATCCAAGACTGCCTCAGTCTGCCTCCCAGTGCCCTCTGCTCCTGCCACGCTGCCCGCCCAGGTGGCCTAGATCCAAGCCTGTCTCAGTGTGCCTGCCTGCCTTCAGCTCCTGTGACGCTGCCCACCCAGGTGTCCTAGATCCAAGCCTGTCTCAGTCTGACTGTCAGTGCCTTGCACTCCTTCCATGCTGCCCACCCAGGTGGCCTAGATCCAAGCCTGTCTCAGTCTGCCTGCCTGCCTTCTGTCCCTGTCAAGCTGCCCGCCCAGGTGTCCTAGATCCAAGCCTGCCTCAGTCTGCCTGCCTGCCTTCTGTCCCTGTCAAGCTGCCCACCCAGGTATCCTAGATCCAAGCCTGCCTCAGTCTGCCTCCCAGTGCCCTCTGCTCCTGCCACACTGCCTGCCCAGGTGACCTAGATCCATGCCTGTCTCAGTGTCTTCTGCTCCTACGAAGCTGCCCGTCCGCATGCCCAGGCAGCCCTAGATCAAAGTCTGCCTCAGTCTGCCTGCCTTCCACTCTGCTGCCGGTCTGCCTGCCCTTGCAAACCCTGGGTGATGTGCCTCACTGGTTCGCTGCTGCTGTCTTATGGTCCATGGGTGCTCTGCCCTGGACAATCCAAATGTGTCCATGAAATTGTGCGTGCTGCTGCTGTCTGCTGCTCTATGGGAGCTCTTCCCTGGCAGAATCCTACCATCATGACTCTATGGGTGCTGCATACAGGCAAATCCTGCTTCTGCTTTCTCTGCTGTTCCATGGGTTCTGTGCCTGGAGATCAATCCAAAGTCTGCTGCTGATGCTGCCAATGCGGGCTATGCTGTCTGTGCCACGGGTTCTGTGCCTGGCAATCAATCCAAAGTCTGTTGATGATGATGCTGCCAATGCGGGCTATGCTGTCTGTGCCACGGGTTCTGTGCCCAGTGATCAATCCAAAGTCTGCTGCTGCTTCTGCCAATGCGGGCTATGCTGTCTTTCTGTGCCATGGGTTCTGTACCCGGGCAACTCAATGTCTGCTGCTGCTGCCAATACCGCCTCCACTGTCTGTGCCAAGGGTTCTGTGCCCAATCAATCCAAAGTTTTCTGCTGCTCCCAATGCCACCTCTGCTGCTGTCTGTGCCATGGGTTCTGTGCCTGGGCAACCCAAAGTCTGCTGCTGCTGCCAATGCCTGCTGTGCTACTGTCTGTGCCATGGGTTCTGTACCCGGGCAACTCAAAGTCTGCTGCGTGGTCCTGCCAATGCCGCCTGTGCTTCTGTCTGTGCCATGTCTTCTGTACCCGGGCAACTCAATGTCTGCTGCTGCCAATTCTGCCTCCCCTGTCTGTGCCAAGGGTTCTGTACCCGGCAATCAATTCAAAGTCTGCTACTACTGCATCCAATACCACCTCTGCTGTTTGTTCCAAGGGTTCTGTGCCTGGCGATCAATCCAAATTCTGCTGCTGATGCTGCCAATACCACCTCTGCTGTCTGTGCCAAGGGTTCTGTGCCCTGCAATCAATCAAAAGTCTTCTGCTGATGCTGCCAATGCAGGCTATTCTGTCTGTCTGTGCCACGGGTTCTGTACCCGGCAACTCAATGTCTGCTGCTGCTGCCAATGCCGCCTACACTGTCTGTGCCAAGGGTTCTGTCCCAATCAATCCAAAGTTTCCTGCTCCTCCCAGTGCTGCCTCTGCTGCTGTCTATGCCATGGGTTGTGTATATGGGCAACCCAAAGTCTGCTGCTGCTGCCAATGCCACTTGAGCTGCTGTCTGTGCCATGGGTTCTGTACCCGGGGAACCCAAAGTCTGCTGCTTCTCCCAATGCCACCTCAGCTGTCTGTGCCATGGGTTCTGTACCCGATCAATCCAAAGTCTGCTGCTGCTGTTGCTGCCAATACCGTCTCTGCTGTCTGTGCCAAGGGTTCTGCTGCCGGGAAATTCAAAGTCTGCTGCTGCTGCCAATGCCACCAGTGCTGCTGTCTGTGCCATGGGTTGTGTACCATGGCAACTTTAAAGTCTGCCCCTGCTGTGGCAATGTTGCCAATGAATCTGCTTCTGGGCAATCTAAAGTCTGCTGCTGTTGTGCCAATGTTGCCAATGATACCTCTGGGCACTCTGCTGCTGCTGTACCAATGTTGCCAATGAATCTGTCTCTGGACAATCTAAAGTCTGCTGCTGCTTTGCCAATGTTGCCAATGAATCTGCCTCTGGGCAATCTAAAGTCTGCTGCTGCTGTGCCAATGTTGCCAATGAATCTGCCTCTGGGCAATCTGAAGTCTGATCCTCCTGCGCCAAAGCTGCCTCTACTGTCTGTGCCATGGGTTCTGTACTTGGGGAACTCAATCTCTGCTGCTGCTGCTGCTGCTGCTGCTGCTGCTGCTGCTGCTGCTGCTGCTGCCGCCTCCGCCAGTGCCACCATGGGTTCTGTGCCCAGCGATCAATCCAAAGTCTGCTGCTGCTGCTGCCAATGCCACCTCCACTGTTTGTGCCATTGGTTCTGTTCCCAGGCAATCCAATGTCCATTTCTTCTGCCATGGGTACCGTGCTCCAGAAATCCAGTGTCTGCTACTGGGTGGGTGGCTACGTGATTCACCACCGGGCAAGGCTTGACCAATTGGCAGAACAGCTTGTTCAAATACAGTGAGTAGGATACAAGCCTGCAATGCCTAGCTGAGTAGGGGGGCCATCCACCAAGCCCTGGCTGGGCCTCTGCTGCTCCTCCACTGATGACTGGCACTGATGCCTCCACTGATGCCTGCCTCCTTTTGGAACAGTGGTCTCCTATCTCTTAGGACCGACAAACACATGTTCGACTGCTGTTCACATGGAACCCTTCTTCACTTTCTCCTTGAAACTTCTTATTTCCTACTAACACCAAGATTTGCACCTTGGGTTGGCTCCACCCAGGACCACGCCCTAGGCTTCAAGGCTCTCCACAGTGGCCTTCCTCCTCCTTCAGCTCCGTCAATACATCCTCTGCCACTCCCCCACCCATGCCAGCCAGCCTGGGGAGATCCAGAAGAAGGGCCCAGCTCACGTCTCTTAGGACTGAGTGACCCATGTTCAACAACTGCTGTTCACATAGAACAGTCCTCCACTTCGTCCTTAAAAGTTCTCTGCCACTCCCCCACCCATGCCAGCCAAGCCATCCTGCAATGCTGGCAAAGAGAGCAAAGAGATTCCCCACTCAAGCTTTCAAGGACAAATTCCATTTGAATAGAAAAGTTAGGTGGGGAGGGGTACAAAAATGGTCAAGAACACACTCCGACCTTCACCAGAAAGATACATAAATACATAGCAGGGACTGGGAAGGCTGTCCTTCCACTGCAGCCAGCCAGACGCTACCACTCTAGCCCCAGGACCCACCCTCTGGGTTCAACTGCCAGTGCCGCCTGTGCTGTAGTGTCGGTGCCATGGGTTCTGATCTGGACCCCAGAAATCCAATGTCTGCTTCTGCTGCCTCTGCCAGTTCTGTGCCCTGGCAAACCAATGTCGTCGTCGTCATCTGCTGCTGCTGAAGCTTCTGATGCTGCTGCTGCTGCTGCTGCTGCTGGTAGTGAACATCAGTAATTTGCTCCTCAATCTTGTAGATGGCCGTAGCTCAGATGAGCTGCACGCCGGCAGGCGTGGGATGGTTGAACATTACAATGGGGCGGAATGGGGTGGAATGGGAGATTGCGGCTTGTGTGAGCCTTCAGGCTGAGACTGTTCCTGGCCATGACTCCCATGGGATCTGAACCCAACTCCCTTTAGATTGCCTGAGGGCAACCGCGATGCTCTCCTGGCACTCAGTGGACAGTGGGTTCTCCTGGGCTCACACTAGATGGGAACATTGGCCATTCCTAAGGCCAGCCCAGCATGCTTCCCCCTCCACCATGGTCCATGGCAGAGGGAGTGCATGGTGACTCTGTGTCAGGGGATGGGGAGGTAAAGGGGTAATGTGGACCCAGACCCCTGAGAGGGAGACAGGGGGCAGACGCCACACCACACTTGCTTCCTACTCTTGACTCACTCTCTCTTCAGTCTGGCAGAAAGCACAACACACAGCCTCTTGCACTCACCCACAAGCTCCTTGCACTCACACACACACACCTAAGTCAGTAGGCATTTTCAGAAGTCTCCCTCCCCCAGCAATTTGTGTTCCTCACAATCCATTGCCATCCTCCTCCTACTTCATCCATTTCTTTCCACACATTTACCTCCATTGCTTCATTCATTTATATTAGATTAGATAGATTTAGGGGTTATACCCAGCATCTAGAAGCAGCCACTCCAGCCCCAGGACCGACCGTCAAGGTTCTGAGGCCGTCATTCCGCTCACGGGGAGCCATCACATGGGACCCTTTCCCACTTCGGCCTCCAGAATTCTCCAGCTACTTCAGGCCCAGGACCCACCCTCAGGGTTCTGGGGCCTACGTTCCAGTTTCTGCTGCCAATACTGTCTCTGCTGTCTGTACCATGGGTCCTTCTGTGTCCAGGCAATCCAATATCCGCTTCTGCTGCTAATGATGCCTCTGCTGTGCCACGGGTTGTTGTTTGAATATTATTATTTATTTCCTACTACCACCAAGATCTGCACCTTGGGTGGGCTCCACCAGAGCCTGCGCAGTCACGCACTAGGCTTCAAGGCTCACCACAGCATCCCTACTCCTTCTTCAGCTCTGTTGAGTATGACCCTGACCAGGCCTCTGCTGCTCCCCCACCCATGCCTGCCAGCCTGCAAGCAAGCTCCTCTTGGCTCTTTCCTCACCTGACTCAGTGTTGATGCTGGATACCTCCTTTATGTCCAAATCACTGTTGGTGTACAATAGGAGCAGAGCCGGCTGTCCCTGGGCCAAGTTAAGGATTGTCAAGGGCCAGCGAGACAGCATGGAAATGCCCGGCCAAGCAGGGATGCCAGGCACCAAGCCCTGGCTGGGCCTCTGCCACTCCTCCACCCATGCCAGCCAGCCTGCAAGCAAGCTCCTCTTGGCTCTTTCCTCACCTGCCTCATTGTTGATGTTGGACACCTCCTCTATGGCCAAATAGCTGTTGGTGTCCCATAGGAGCAGAGCCAGCTGTCACTGGGCCAAGTTAAGGATTTCAAGGGCCAGATAGAGCTGATCAGATGCCACCAGAAATGTGATGCTCTCCAAGGCACTTCTTGTGGGGTGAACCCATTCCAGGGTGCCTGCAAAGTCTGGCCAAGCAGGGGTGCCTGCCTGGCACCGAGTCCTGGCTGGGCCTCTGCCACTGCTGCTGGTACTGCATGTTAGCCATTTTCTCCGCACTCTTGTACACCGCCATAGTTCGGATGAGCCTGTGCCATGGGAGGGGGGTATAATGGGGAAACTGATGCAGGCTCTGGGGCTCCACTCAACTAACCCCAGGTGTTCACCCAGGAGGTCAAAACCACTCCCAGCTGTGCTTTTAAGATTCTCACAAGGAGAGTTATGCCCATCAGGATATTGTATTAGCTATTGAAATCTCCAAAGATTAGGCCTATCTCATCATACGGTGCCAAGCAATCTGTATAGAAGTGTTCCTCCTTTAGGACCACTCACCATTCATTCGCCAAGCTCACCAAGGGGGAAGGGGAGCTGGTGCGGGTAGTGGGGGTTTTGCAGGGGCAGGGACCCAGGGAACATGGGACAGGGCAAAGGTCCTCACAGGCCAGAAAGTGCAGGAAAGGGGGAGGAACCCCCAGGAAGGGGAGGCAGACTCACCCTGGGCCTGAATGGTCCCACTTACTCACTCACGCACTTCAGATTAGGCATAGGGGGGTGGGGAAGACACACTCATGGTTCACCAAGTCTCCAGACATGGCATAGGGGAAAAGGGGGCAAGCAGGACAGCAGTCAAGGATCCACTGAGTTGCTTCTCTCTCTCAGTCTCTCTCCCAATAAGGGGCCAGTTTGAGTACATCACAGTTATCTTCTCAATACGGGGCACAAAATGGTACTATCAGGGATGCCCACCATGCGTTCCCTTGGGGGGGAAGCCCTGATAGTACCCCCCTGTGAGACCCCCATCCAAGGGTCCAGTGGGGTCTGGGCTTCTCAGGGTGACAAAGATGAAACACTTGGGTGAGTCGAGGGGTGGATACCTGAGAGGCTGGCTCCCAGGAACGATCATCCTGGCCGAACCCTACCCAATTGATTAGATAATGTAGGCAGCCCCTTCATATTTGGGAGTCAAGGATGGCCTGAACCTCGTAGCAGGCGTCATCAGAAGGTCTGAGTTCTGGATCTGAGGGTGTCAGGGGAGGTTGCCCTATGTCTTGAGACCTTTTGAGGAGGGAGACATGAAAGGTGGGATGAATTCGGAGACACGCAGGAAGTTGGACCTTGTAGGATACCTCATTTACTTGTTTGAGTATAGGGTATGGGCCCATATATCTATTTTCCAATTTCCATGAGTGTCATGTTGCGGCATAATGTCGGTGATCGATCCATACATAATCTCCTGGTTGGAGGGGGGTAGTCGGGTGTCAATGTTGGGCAGCGTATCATTTATATCATTGATGTGATTCGGCCAAGGTAGTTTTGGCAAGATTCTGAGCTTGGAGAATATACTGTATTAGGCTACCTGCTGCTGGTATGTGTACCGCAGAATATCAGGGAGCCCAATTTGTGGGTGATATCCATATGAAACAAAAGGGGGAGTTGCCTAGGGAGGCATTAAGAGCATTATTGTGTGCGAATTCAGCCAGAGGGAGCCACGCATTCCAGTCATCCTGGTGATAATTGTTATAACAGTTTAGATATTGTTCAAAGTCCTGGTTGACTTTCTGTATCTGGCCATTTGCCTGGGGGTGGCAAGCTGTGGTGGGATTTAGTTGTATGTGTGGTGTGGTGAACAGTGCCTGTCAAAAGCAGGATACAAATTTGGATCCTTGGTCACTAATGAGTTCTAATTGCCAGCCATACAACTGAACAATATGGCATACAAACAGGAGGGCTGTTCTACATGCTGAAGGCAAGCTCTTACAAGCGATGCAGTGGGCCATTTTCGTGAAATGGGCCACCACCACACACATGGTGGTGTATCCTAGAGGGGGGCAGGTCGACTATAAAGTTGATGCCCACTCATTGCCAGGCACCCTGGGGGAGTTTCGCTAGCTGTAAGAGGACTGTCAATGCTTGTCTGGAGACCTTGGTACGAGCACAGGTAGCACAGTGACTTACATAGTGTTGGACATCTTGTGCGAGGGATGGCAAACAGAAGGAACATTGGACTAGGTGATAGGTACAGTTCCGTCCAGGGTGCGTGGTGAGGGGGGCATCATGGTGGGCCCAAAGAATCTGGGAATGGCAGGAGGGGGGGAAACAATACATCCTTGCCTTCACAGGAGTCCCTCACTCTCCACGCAAGATGGATCAGAGGCTGGCAATAGCTCTTATGTGGTGGCTTCCATGAGGTGTCCTTATGTGGTGTAAACTTCAGCAAATACCCTTGGGTCAAGGATGGGGCCTTTGTGCGGGTTCTCCTCGCTGCTTCCTTCATGGTAGTGGGACAGTGCATCTGCTAGGATGTTTAATCTCCCCAGACGGTATTGCATGGTGAAGGTGAAGCACACAAAGAAAAGTCCCCAGCGTGCATTCCTAGAATTGGCGATCTGCGACGTCTGAAGTTATGTTAAATTTTTGTGGCCCATGACGACTGTAATGGAGTGTTGAGTGCCTTCTAGATAGTAGTGCTGTTAGCTTGGACCCCTGGTCCCTCCTCCAGAATGGAGGTACCCCCCCTTTGTGATAGCCAACTGTCTTGGACCCAGGGGTCAGCAAAGCCCACAGGGGTAACCAAGGCCAAGAAGGCTTGGGGAAAAAACCCACACTGGATGCAAGAGGAAGGGGGGCATGGAAAATAAGGATCAGGCCCAAACACTCTAGCTCCCAGCAAAAAGGGACTGCTCATGGAAAAATACCAGCCTAAGGTTGAGAAAAAGACTAGAAGGGAGAGCTCTCTGAATAAAGAATGGAGTCGTTAAGGAGAGAGACTCACCCTGTTGTAAAAAAGGACTGGTAGCCAGGACTCAGTGCAGCAAAGTCCTATCTCTGCATTCCCCAAGAGAAACCAGACACACATTCATTTTATCTGAAAGCCTGTCATTAAGCCCTTCCTTCCCTCCCTTCACTTTTTGTTTACCCTTACCTCTTGTGTAAAAGGTATCTGGTGCATCTAGTATAGCCCTTTTTGCCATGGAAGTAACCTCCCCTCATTAGCCCATTGTACACCCCCAATGACCCTTCGTAGCCTCCCAAAACCCTTTGTTCAATACACAATAACTGCCCCTGGTGTTCCCATCACCCTTTGAGAAATCTTGGGACCCAGATACGTGCAGGTCACTCTGTGTATGTCTGAGTTAAGAGATCTCCCAGACTCTGGTCTGCCCCTTCTTTTTTCCTCCATCCCCCGAACTCCGCTGGATCCGTGGGCCGCCTGTCCCGTCTCAACAGGCAAGGAAAGGTAATCACAGGTCCAGAATTTCCCAGCCAACTGGAGAAATCCTCTCTCTGTGTCTCTCTCCCTCTCTCTCTCTGTCTCCCCCTTGTTCACATTCTCTCGCTTCCCATTGCTGAGCCAACACCGGACACCCCCCCTCCTTCTCCTACCATAATCCCCTCAAGCCGCTTGTTTTTTCCCCTGGTTAAATCCCATCAGCCAGACCAGGGCTGTGTTTCTCTGTGTTACATTGATATATATATCAATAAACTTCTTGTTATTGGACACCTGTCTTTCTCTCTTTTTATTTGGGGAGGGTACATAAACTGCCTGTAGCACGTACTGTCTCAGCTTGATCCTTTTGAACACATGGAGACCCCGGTTTAAGTCTTTTAACTAATTCCCCCTGAAGTTTAAGGAACGGTGGATATTGGGGTACCCACCCCCCCAATAGTCATGAGTGGGAGGGGGTCTCCTGTTAACAGTGCCAGGCTTCAAATGCCACCTTGGTGGCTAACAGCTAACAGTCAAAGATCTTGATGACTAACAGTCAAAGATCGAATAATTCTGCTCTGCGTAGGAGAGTTGTCGAGAATAATCAGTGTAGGGTAACATCTGGTCTTGCTCAGGGATTGCTTGTGACAAGACTGCCCTCAAGGCCTTGCTAGAGGCATCTGATTCAACCTGAAATGGTCATTGAAAGTCTGGATAGCGAAGCAGTGGGAGAGACAGGAACGCCTCCTTCAAGAGCCGGAAGCTGCGTTGTTGTTCTTCCCCCCATATGAACTCCTCATGCTTTTTCAACAGCCGTGTTAATGGGGTAGTGAGCTTAGCAAAGTGGGGGATGTACTGGTGATAGTAGTTCACACTGCTAAGGAAACGCTGTAATACCTTTACTGTTTTTGGTGGGGGGCATTGTTGGATGGCGTCCACCTTGCGTGGAGCCATCTGAATCCCGGATGGGGTAATCACAAAGCCAAGGAAGTCCACCGTTGTCAGATGAAAGGCACATTTCTCCAGCTTGCAATAAAGCTTATGGGTGTGGAGGCACTGAAGGACCCGCCGAACGTGGTTCACATGCTATTCTTGAGTGACCGAATAAATCAAGATATCGTCAAGATAGGCTATCACGAATACATCCAACAGGTCACGAATGATATCATTGATAAAATGCTCAAAGGTAGCTGGGACGTTCGCGAGGCCAAATGGCATCACTAAATATTCAAAGTGGCCATAGCGAGTGTGGAAGGCCATTTTCCACTCATCCCCTTCCCATACTCACACGAGGTTGTATGCTCCTCGCAGATCCAGCTTGGTGAAGATCTTTGCACCTTGTAGGCAGTTCAAGAGTTCAGGGATGAGTGGCAAGAGGTACCAGTTTTTAATAGTGACACTGTTCAGGTCCCAATAATCGATACAGGGCGAAACCCTCCCCCCCCCCATCCTTCTTGGGCACAAAGAATATGGATGCTCCCACGGGGGAGCAGGAATGGTGGATGAACCCATTCTTCAGGCCTCCTGGAGGTAGAGGTGAAGGGTCTCGAGTTCTGGCGTGGAGAGCGCATATATATGCCCAAATCGGGGTTCCGAGCCCGGTTGCAGGTCAATTGGACAGTCATATGGCCTGTGCATGGGTAGTGTAGACACCGACTGTTTACTAAAGACTTCCTGGTACTGGCAGTATTCTTCAGGGAGTTGTGGCCTGTCTGCCTCTGTGGTCCCCATGATCATGGTCGCAGGCCTGACAGTCGGGGCTGTGTGGACACAGGTCCTTGAGCAATATTCTGATGTCAACTGGATTTGGTTTTTAGTCCAGGAAATCCAAGGGTCATGCATGCGGAG
This sequence comes from Sphenodon punctatus, assembly GCA_003113815.1. NCBI lineage: Eukaryota > Metazoa > Chordata > Lepidosauria > Sphenodontia > Sphenodontidae > Sphenodon > Sphenodon punctatus. Next base: position 1,162,225 of record QEPC01014906.1, read on the forward strand.
CCATGGTAATCCCAACACGACCATAAACACGGGAGTACAGCCGACATTGAACATGATGTTTTGGGGGGGCTTCCGATGGTGCACTGCAGAGGCTTGGTCTGGGTAGTGATGGGACCGGATACCAAGGGGGAACCATCTATGGTGAGTACTGGTTCAGGCGCGGCCTTGGCTTTGGTGGGAATGCCATAAGAAAGGGCCAGGCCCGTATCCAGAAAGTTACTTGAAGCCCTGAAGTCTACTAGCTCCCACACCACAAAAGAGTGATGTGGGGACACCAGTATAGTCACGGGGATCCGCAGGTGAGCGCAGAGCGCTGCGGAGGCTGAGGGAAGTAGCTTCATGGCCAGGGCGGCCCTTGCCCCCTCCTGCCGTTGGAGTTTCCCATCTCCCGGCGGGGAGATGTGAGAGCCAGACAGGTTTGAATAAAATGTGATGTGTCCCCACAATAGTAACAGGTTTGGGACCTCCAACATCGGTCCCATTCTTCCCTAGTGAGAGGGCCCCATGCTGCTCCTACCTGCAAATGTTCCGGGTCTCCTGGCTTGGGGTTCTCTTCCCCGGGTGTGATGACGGGGAGCGCGTGGGGAACGTAAGGATGGTTATCTTGCCTGCATTCCCACTGCTGCTCTGTCAGCCTGTTGTCAATTTGGAGGGTAAGTGTCGCTAGTTTTCCCCAGCTGTCAGGCAATTCTGTAAAGGCTAGCTGGTACTTTAATTCCTTGTTCAATCTTCATCGAAACAAAACCCCTAAGACGTTATTTGCCCATTGTAGCCCTCGGGCAAGTGACTGGAATCATGTGATGTATTCGAGGACGGTGCCCTTTCCTTGCTTGATGGACATAATTTGGGCCTGCGCATCCCAGGCGCAATGAGGTTGATCAAAAAGAGAGGCACATTCCTTAACAAAGTTAGCATAATTCGTTAACAGGGGGCGTTTATCTTTTAGTAGTGAAGTAGCCCAGTCCAAGACAATGCCCCCTATGTTCCCAATTATGAAGGTGACCTTAAGGTTGTCAGTGGAGTAAGTTGCAGGCTGCATTGTGAAGGTAGGATATCACAAGGTGAGGAATCCTTTAAAAGCCCGGCGATCCCCATGACATTTTTCAATCCAGGGGCCTTTGGGTTCCCGGGGAGGGGGAGTCCCGGCAGCCGGGGCTTCTCCGGCTGCTTGTGGCACTACTGGGAGTGCAGTGGCAGCGGGGCCTGCCGCCACAGGGGCAGCCTTTATAGCTGCTTCTAATTCTACTTTTTTATCTTTTACATGCCACATCTCCATAGCTAGGCTCTGGACTGCTCTAACTAATTCACCAATTTGCTGGGCAATTTCCATATTGGGGGTATATCCTTCCTGAACCAGGGAGGCTATCAAGCCAGCGATTCTGTCACGGGAGGGGACTATAATGGGGAAACTGATGCAGGCTCCGGGGCTCCACTCAACCAACCCCAGGCATTCACCCATGAGGTCAAAACTGCTCCTGTTAGATTTTCACAAGGAGAGTTATGCCCATCAGGATATTGTATTGGCCCTTGAAATCTCCAAGAGATTATGCCTATCTCATCATAGGGCACCCAGCAATCTGTACAGGAGTGTTCCTCCTTTCCCACCACCCACCATTCACTCGCCGAGCTCACCAAGGAGGAAGGGGAGCTGGTGCTGGTAGTGGGGGTTTTACAGGGGCAGGGACCCAGGGAACACGGGACAGGGAAAAGGTCCTCACATACCAGGAGGTGCAGGAAAGGGGGATAACCCCCCAAGAAGGGGAGACAGACTCACCCTGGGCCTGAATGGCTCCACTTATTCACTCACGCGCTGCAGATTAGGTACAGGGGGGTGGGGCACACACACTCACGGTTCACCAAGTCTCCATACATGGGAAGGGGGCAGGCAGGGCAGCAGTCAAGGATCCACTGAATTGCTTTTCTCTCTCTCAATCTCTCTCACAATAGGGGGCCAGTCTTGAGCAGATCACTGGCGCTGTGTGCTCCGCAGCGCCAGTGTATAAAGTGGAGGCCACACCCCCTCGTTGCGTCTGGAGCCTCTGCGAGCATCGCAGGTGTACTGGCTTCAACCCCTGCATTCTCCACGGTAGCGGGAAACGGTTTTTCTTGCAGTGCTTATTGTGGCAGCTGCCTAGCAGCCGCCGAGTCCTGTAGCGCTCCCGGAAGGGGTGCAGGTAGGACCATGGCAGGGGGAGGTTCTGTGATCTGTGGCTCCCACCCTGGATTCCCTGGGGGTTCCTGCCGCCTCCGTGAGTTCCCTCGGGGGGCGGCACTGATAGCTTGCAACACCCAGCTCTTAGAGCCAATCCTCATCCCAAAGTTACTGAAACTGTTGCATTCCCCTGGTCCACACCTAATCTTTTCCCCCAACATGCACATGGCATTCAGCTGAAAGACAACTTGCACCCAGTGCTGTGATGGTAGGGGCAAAAAAGGGTGACCCTTAGAGCCAATCCTCATCCCGAGGTTACTGAAACAGTCCGATTCCCCGTGGTCTGCACCTGTTCTAAGTCTGCTACTAGGCGCACACCAAGATGGGACGCTGCCCCGGGACCCCTGTCCCTTGACCCCACTGCCATGGAGGATGGTGTGGAGGGATGGGCAGGGAAAGGGAGGGCGATGGCCGCTGCAGCTGTGTCAATCCACAGGAAGGGCCTGGCTCGCATCTCTTAGGACCGACTGACCCATTTTCAACAACTGCAGTTGACATGGAACCCTTCTCCTCTTCTGCCTTCAAAGTTCTCCAGTCACTCCAGCCCCAGGACCCCCCCTCACAGTTCAGGGGTTATCATTCCGCTCATGGGGAGTTGTCATTCCACTGTATCAAGAAGCAGCCACTCCAGCCCCAGGACCCATCCTCAGTGTTCTGGGGCCTACGTTCCAGGCAGGGAGGGCTGTCCATCCACATCATCCATAAGCAGAAATAGGGGTTCTGGTGCTGCTACTGCTCGGGCTGGGGGCAGAGATAGACCCCACCGACTGAAAGGGGTGACACAGGCTGCTCCCACTCCCCCCATTCCCAGGGGCATCCTGCTGCTGCTGCTGCTGTTACTGCCGCCACACACTCTCCAGAGCCCTCTCTGTCTGCCAGACCCTCTCCATCAGCTCACCCTTCCAGTGCCCAAAGAGCTCCAGGATCTCCCATTCTGCCCCATAATACCCTGGAGCTGCCCAGCTGTCCATCACCAGTTGAACCTGATGCAAGGTGGCTTTATGATCGAGAAGCTGCTTGAGCATCAGGAATGTGGAGGAATTCCACTGCTTCAACACATCTTGCACCAGCCGGTGCACTTGCTGGGGAGCCTTACTCAGCCTGCTTCGCCTGGAGCAGGTGGCTACCCATCATGCTCCAGTTAAAGAAACCGCTGATCAGCTTCCTCCCCCACTCTATCAGGGAGCTAAGGGGGTCTGCCCCAATCCCCTTCTCCCCCAAGCCCAGAACGTCCCTGAACAGCAGGTGAAGGGATGCTGGTGAAGCCCCCCTCGAGGACTGCCATCAGTATGTTGTCCGCATCGTGCATCACCACACACCCCTTGGTGAAGGGCGCACCTGGCGTGAACCACTCCCTTATCATGGCACTCAGGGGTGCCTCAATGTTCTGAGAAGCGGAGGGGCCACAGCATCCATGACTTCCGACTGAAGCAGGGCCAACCTATGCCCTGCTTCCGGACCCCTCCTGCCACTGCCCCCAGATCCTGCCGGCTGCTCCCTCACCCACTCCTTTCAAGCCCAGTACATGGCTGGCACCACCTGCAGACTCATGGTGGTGCTGGCAGAACTCCAGCTATGCTCACTCTATGCTGTACTGGGTTCTGTCACCATCAGGGCTGAGCGTTGCAGGCTGCCAGGCATCGGTGGAGCAGTGGCAGAGGCTCGGTGACTGCCACCCCTACTTGGCCAGGCGTTGAAGGCTGACAGGCATCGGTGGCAGCCTGACCCAGGGTGGTGTGCAATGGCAGCTTAAACTGGGCGGCCAGGAAGCCAATCAGCCACCTAAACCCCATGTCCCCGATCGCCGAGAAGAGCTGCCCATCCAGCTCAATCCTTTCCTCCAACATGAGCGTGGCTTTTAGCTGAACAGCAGCTTCCTCCCCAGGGATTATGTGCTGAGTGACTTGGCAGCTGCCCCCACCCCAGCTCCTCCATGGTGCACTGACACTGCAGCTGGACCCCCCCCAGCAGTGACACCACTTCTGCTGCTAGAGGCATACAACTACTAGCCACTGCTGTTGGGAACCCACTGGTGTCCACTGCCCCTGCCTACCCTCTTAGCATCAGGGGGCTGTGGCATGCCTTGAGGTGCCTTGCCATGGCAGTTGTGCCAAGGTTGGTGAGCACCTGCCCATGCTTCACCACCTTTGGACAACAACTTAAAATGCTCCCAGACCAAGAGTTTTTTGCCTCCTCCTGCCTTCTGCCTGCACCTGGTGATGCACCGCTGACAGCACTGATGAGAGGGGCAGAACATGGTGGTGACTCAGCTCTCGGAGGGACAGCCATCACCTCAGCACCACACATCTCCTCCACAGGACTAGTGTCTGGCTTGCTGTCTGCAAAGGAGTTTTGGACAGGGAGGGGATGTGACTAATTCCATTGCTAGATAGTAGCCATTATCTGAACACCTGGGGCCCTCCTCCAAAGCACAGGAGGAATTCAATTGACAATTCAATTTCTGATTGCTCTGTAACACAGGCAACTCCCTGCTAAACTCCTTTCTCCAGGATCAAATTAATGTGTATGCGTGGTTTGTCTATTATGTCAATCCTGGGAGTCCCACCCTGGCCTGATTTTTGAGTCATCATGCTCCTTGTCCAGAGTTCCCCCAATTCTCATACTGGGGGTCTCCACAGACCTACTGAAAAAAGGGGGGGTCCCATTTCCTCAAATGCCACTATAGCCCCAGGACCCACCCTCATGGTTCTCTGGGACCCTGTCATTCTGCTCACGGGGAGTTGTCATTCCACCTTTTCTTTACGGGTTAATAACCTTCTGTTCATGGGGGGAGAGAGATAGAGTCTCCCCACTGCTAGAAGGAGAGACAGACACGATCCCGCCCATGCTGTCACCTGCACTATATGGCCAGAGAGAGGGAGAGAGAGAGAGGCTCTCTGCTAGAACGAGAGAGATGGGGTGGGGGGGAGAGGTGTATCCAGCTCAATCTGCCTGCTACCTGCCAGAACCAGTGAGAACTCTGATGTGCCCACATCCAGCAGCAGACCTAACCAGAATGAGATGGAAATACATAACACAACGTATTATATGTGCCTGACTGTGTGCATTCCTATACCTGCTACCAACTATCACATGATTGAATGAAGTGTGCCCATGCCTAATGAAGCATAGTAATTCTAGGGACATCATTCAACTCCCATAGGCTGTCATTCCACTGTACCTGTAGCAGTCATGCCCATCCAAGGAACCATCAACGAGATTATGGGACCATCATTCCAGTCACGGGGGGCTGTCATTCCATTCCACTGCATCCAGAAGCAGTCACTCCAGTTCCAAGATCCATCATCTGGGTGCTGCCACTGTTTGCGCCTAACTGACCAGGGGCCAACACTGCCCACACACAAGCCACTGCCCCCCCCCCACCAGCCTACTCCTCTGCCCCCACCTGTGGATGCCTGCTGAAGCTGCTGCAAGAGCCCATCTGACCACTAGCACCCGCTGCCTGCTTCCCACTGCCAAAAGAACCTGTCTCTCTTTCTCTCTGGCACCCCCCCCTCCACAGACATAAGCCATGCCCCTCCTGGTGGGCTGTCTGCAAGCTGAGACCCTGCTGCTGGTACATCTTGGGGTTAATACTACTACACATGCTGCTGCTGCTGTCAGGTAGGGATCTGACAAGCTGAGATTCTGCCACCTGCCAGAACTTCAGCAGAGATGGTTCAAAGATTTTCAAGTCAAACAAAGCTCAAACAACAAATATAACTTTTATAAAAACTTTTTAAACAACAACAACACACAGCTTTATAAAACCAAAGCCAAACAGATATAAAAGGAAAGGAAACTTAAGGGTCTACTCTTTGGGCCTGTCCCCGAGAACGTGGGAGAAAGATGAAAGGGGTGCATGGGACCTAGGGGCGGTCAAGGGCATCACATCCGCCTCCACCTCATGCTCACGTTGAGTGGCAAAGTTCAGGGTCCTGCCAAGGACGCCTTCCACTTGGTAAGAGACTGAGGGTGTAACTCCAATTCCTGCCTCTCTTTGCGGAGGTATGCCGCGTATGCATCCGCCTTCTGGTCCTTAACTTGGAGCTCCCAGAAGCATTCAACAAGATCGTCCTCCATTGTGAGGGCTTGGAACCTTAGCCCATCAAGGTATTTTTGGGAGGCCTCTATATATTTTTGTGGGGGCCTCTCCAGTTGGGACCTAAAAGCCCTTTCCTCTTCTGTCGTCTCACAGGTGGCTGGAGGCTGCTCCGTGGAGCTAGCGGGGGAAGGGCTGCAGTGGCAGACCTTATGCCATGCCTCCCCCCCCTTCTTGTGCCAATAACGCTCCTCCATGCCGGAGTCCCGCTGTCTCACCATCTCATGGTGGATGTTCTCAATGTGGGCAATTAGGCTGCCCCTTGTAAAAAAAAATCTGTATACCAAAAGAACATAAAAAGTTAGGAAGGAACATAAGAAGTGCCATACTGTGTCAGACCAATAGTCTGTCAAGTCCTGCCTGCATTCTGTCTCCACAAGTGGGTGGGTGGCCAATCTCTCTCTGCAGGGGACTTCCTAACAGGTCATAGGACAATCCATTCCCTGTTGTTCCAGCCCCCATGCCTTACCTTGCAGACGGTGAATCCACCTTTAGCCTTATCGTACCACTGTCAGACATTGGACCTCGTGCGCCCGCTTTCTGGCAGTGGCGACCTTGACCTGAATGGTGTCCTGTGCCTGGCACCAGTGGAGGGGGCGGCATCGTCACCCTCTCTGAAACAGGAACACATGAACAACACCTAAATAATATGCATTTATGATGATACCTCTGGTCCTCCCTTCTTGTGGTGTGGGGATGGTGACTGGAGAGACCCTGGCTGGCACGTACAAGTCCTGCCCTTCTTGAGGTGTAGGGATGGTGACAGGAGAGACCCTGGCTTTCACTTGCAAGTCCTACCCTTCTTGGGGTGTAGGGATGGTGACGGGAGAGACCCTGGATGGTACGTGCAAGTCCTACCCTTCTTGGGGTGTAGGGATGGTGATGGGAGAACCCTGGCTGGAACGTGAAAATCCTGCCCTTCTTTGAGTGTAGGGACTGCCAACCACCCACCTGCACACCAGTAAATAAACAATAAACAAAAATAAATTTTACAAACCTGGCACCACCTCCTGTGCCCTGCTCCTCTGATGAGGAGCTAACCTCCAGCACCTCAGGCTCAGAAAGTCCAGGTGCAGCCTCTTCCTCCTCCACCTTGACCTTCCTAAGCCTCTTCAATTTCCCCCCTTCCCAATAGTCAGCCAAACAAAACACCCACCAACTCACAACCAAGCAGCCACACCAACACAGCCAAACCAACAGTCCAACACAGCCAAACCACACCAAACAAAACCACACAGCCAGCCAGCCACAACACACATGCTCTCTCTCCACACAAGCTCCACACACACTCAAATTTCTGGTTTCCGGTTTCCAACACGATCACGGGACCATATGATACCGATACCATACCCGACTCAGAACGAACATTTGGCCAAACTGAACTCCACCAAACCAAACAGCCGAACCTGAACTCGATTTTCCGGCCGAATGGCTGAACAGCCGAACAACCGAACCCTGTTCTGTTCGCACATCCCTAATATGGGTCTTTGCAAACCCCAATTCCTGTCGCTCCATTGCCCAGGATTTGGGGTCAGTATCAGAACAGTGGCTACCATCATCCATGATTTCTGCAGGGCAGTCGAGGCCATCTTCCTTGATCGAGTGGTTCAACTTGTGGACCAGGACCGGGCAATGATGGGCTTTAGGGAGGTGGGGTTCCCAAACTGCATTGGGGTCATTGATGGAATGCATATAGCCATCCTGCGTCCCCCTCATGACGCGGATGAGTACATCATCCACCATGGATACCATTCACTGTAACTCCAAGCAGTGGTGGAATGTGTGTTCACTGGGCACTCCGGATGAAGCCATGATGCCTGGATCCTCTGCATATCCCCACTGTTTGCACACATGGACAGGGGGACATCAGTGATTGCACTATGAGTAGCAACGAAGTGGTCACTATGCTGCCAGTCATCACTGGGGACCCTGCCTACCCCCTGCTGAGGTGGCTCATGAAGGCATATCCTGTGACCCACAACCCCGCTGAGGTAAACTACAACAACTGCCTCAGCAAACAGTGGTTGAGCAGGATTTCAGGGTTCTCAAGAAGATCTAGAGATTGTCAGGGTAGGTAGGGAGTAAGATGAGGGGACCCACGGACACAGCAGGGGGAAATCCACCACCTGTTGAGAGGGCACAGGGTGGACACTCTTACGGGACCCCATTGCACAATATATTTATTTATTTATTTTCAGCCGTAGCCAAAATGCATAACACACAGAAAAAAAAGACAACAACGAGTCAACAAATAACTCGTGCAATCCACCATACCACTGCACCAATCCATACTAATGTGTCCTTCACCCAAATTTTTACAACAACAGAAAAAAAGGGTAATTGTTTAAAACAATACCACATGATACAAATATATATAGCACAAATACCCTTAAAAGGGAAGAACTCGAAATTGCAAAAAACATTCACGTTGCCTGATTGCATCCACCAAAAAAGAAGCGACAGCCTTAGTTAAAGTAGGTTCTACATCGGCCAGAGCCAGACATAACAAGTGGTGCTCAGTCCTACCTGGATATTTCTGGAGGAAAGGAGCCAGATGGGTCATACGGCACTTGTCATACAAATGACAACTCCAAAGGAGATGTTGAGATGTTTCCACTGACAGGGCGTCAAAGGGGCAAAGCCTTTCAGAAAACTCTAATGCCCCAATGCGCCCCTCCCAAAGGGCCGTGGGGAGAGCGTTGAACCTGGCGCACATAAAGAGGAATTTACCCCTCAATGGGATATCTGCAGCTAGGTAGGGAGCCATAGATCGCCGGGGAGGGGGGAATAGGAGGAAATCACGCATGTGCGCCGAGCTCCTAATGGCTGCACATTCCTCCTGGTAGTCCCTGTCCCTTAATCTTAACAAGATTTCTTCCCTTGTATAAGCCAGGTTCCTACCTACCCAGAAATCCGGGTGGAACCCTAGTTTTGCCAAAAACAGTTCAACATTGTTCTGCCACAAGCTCTTATACGGGTCCACTTTCCAAAATTGAATCAGCCCGTAATCATGGGATTTAGATAATTTGGCCCAAAATTTTAGCACCGCGGCCCATGCTACCGTGGACCACCTGTCCTGACCCACCTCTAACCTAATGGCTGCAAATGGGGTGCCATGAGGGACCTTCAAGAGCGATTGAAAAAAACAAGCTTGAAGGCTATCCAACCTGCAGGTTCTCGAGTTAAGTAGTGGAAACCATACCTCTGCGCCATATAACACCTGCACCCGGGTCTTAGCATTCACCACCTTTATTGCTGGGGCCACAGCTCTCCTCCCTGTCCTCCCAAATAATTTTGACAATGCAAAAATAGACCCACGTGCTGATGACAAAGCACTTTCCATGTGGTTATGCCAAAGTCCCGTAGATTGAAAAAGAAGACCCAGGTAGCGATAAGATTTTACCTGCACTATGTCGTGGTCACCTACACGCCATTTCCCCATTTTGCTAGATCTTGAAAAAACCACTATTTGAGATTTGTTCGGATTTATGGTCAGTTCGTTAAGGCTACAAAAATCGGCAAAACACTGAAGCTGCCTCCTCAGTCCCACTTTTGTCTGGGAGAGTATTACGATGTCGTCTGCATAGAGCAGACAGCTGACAGAGCGTTCCGCTAATTTTGGCGGAAAATGGGCAGGGGTAGCCAACCTAGGCACCACATCGTTTATAAATAAATTGAAAAGGGCGGGGGCCAGGACGCATCCCTGTCTTACTCCCGCAGACACCGGGATGTCCTCCGTCAAACGACCCTCTAAATTTACTTTAACCGCCAAAGTGCTGTTCCCATGTAGGCGGCGTAACAAAAAGAGTAGTCTTGACTCAATCCCAAGTGCCTCTAGCTTCTCCCAGAGGAGATCTCTATTAACTAGATCAAACGCCATGCGAAGATCGAGGAAGGCAGCATAAAGCTTCCCGTTTATGTGCAGATATTTCTCGATAAGGTGATGCAGAACCAGGCAGTGCTCCAGAGTAGAACGTCCTCTCTGGAACCCCGCCTGCTCAGGCCAAAGAACCTTTCCCTCCTCCGTCCAGGAATTTAGCCTCCCAAGCAACCATTTGGCGTAAACCTTGGCGATTGTACATAATAAGCTAATTGGTCTGTAATTTGAAGGGTTACCCCGGTCCCCCTTTTTAAAGATTGGTATCACTATGGCCCTCGCCCAAACCGGAGGAACCCACCCCGTGATATTTATAGCTGTGAATAACTGCGCCAATCTAGGGGCCCACCATTCCACAGCCCCCTTAAGCAGTTCTATTGGAATCAAATCTGGCCCTGCAGCCTTACCGTTTTTGAATGAACCAATAATATCTGCCACTTCATCTGCAAGAACCGGAGGCCACAATGGGGCCGCAATTGTATCTGGACTCAAGACAGAGTTGTCCCCCCTCCTCACCGCCGCCGCATAAAGGGAGCGGAAATGGGCAACCCAATCTGCATCTGCAACTGCCATCCGGGGGGGGGCGGCCTTAACCCGTCCCACCCCATTGATCAAACCCCAAAATTTCTTGCTGTCTTGGCTATCGGCCGCGCAGACCAGACTGTCCCAAAAACTCTCCCAATAAAGGCATTTCTTTTGCTTAATGATCATTTTATACAGTTTCTTGACTGCAAGATATTGGGTCGGGGCCACCTTCGCATTCGTTCGCCTATAATCTTTATAAAGCGCAATAAGTTGTCTTCTAAGTGCCCGACACTCTTGGTCAAACCATGGTTTGGAATGATGGTTACCCACCCTCCGCCTAAGGCTGCTCCCGCTCTTAGCAGCTATAAGAGTACTAAGGTCCTGTATCAAAGATAGAAAAGATTCCTGGACAGAATGACCAAACCCCACGTTCCAATTCCCCTGGTAGGAGGCATAAATAACTGACACCTCATCTAGTGGAATATGGTCCGCCCTCACTGCCCTATGGTAAATGGCACTTGTGGGTTCCTGGCCCTCACACCTAACAGGGAAAAGAGTCGGCCTTGGACAGGCCAATTCCAAAAACAAAGGCATATGGTCACTCGCTTGACAGCAATCTACCCGAAAAAATTTAATCAAAGGGACTATGTCTGCGGATACAGCTATATAATCTCCGACACTGGAGCCCGCTGTTCCTATATAGGTGAACTCCCCATACCTATCCCCATGCCCTGTACCGTTTAAAATTAACAGGGTAACCTCAAGCAATAACTTGACCAAAAGGGAGCCTGATGAGTTCACTCCCTTGTCCTTTGACCTCCTACAGCCCATCCCACTCTCGACTGTGTAGAACCCACCATCTGGAAAAAATAAATCATCATTTGCCCCAATACGGGCATTAAAATCTCCCACCAGAATTATCTTGGCCCAGGGATGGATATCTGAAGCTTCTTTGAGGGCACCCCCCACAAGGGACCACACCGAGGAACAATAATACTTTGAATTTGATGGAGGGATGTAAACGTTGGCCAGAATAAATTTGGATCCTCCTAACAGAATAACCAACATCACCAAAGAGGGGGGTTTAAGAATAATATCAAGGACCTGATAGTGTATGGATTTGGCAATAAGCCAAGCCAAACCTCCAATTAGTCGTCCTCTATTACAGTGCCTCACCGCTGGCAGAAAATAACTGTCAAAAGAATCCAAGGAAAGCTGCCCCCCTGCCCATGTTTCCTGTAAAGCAATGAGATGGCAAGAAGTAAGAAACTCCAATGCCTCTGGGTATCCCGTGCACCTATCCCACCCCGCTACGTTCCAAGAGCAGAGTTTAAAAGCCTTCCGTGGTTGATTGGGTCAAGCAGACAATAAACCCCCTTTATTATTTCCTATTTCTTTATCCAAGTTGCTGATACAAGATTCTTCCCTATTACTTGCAGGGTCCACTACCACCGATTCTACCCTTGTATCCAAATTCGAAACAAGGGGAACTTTCCAATTAAGTGGCACTGGATCCTCTGGGTAAGCCATCACCCCCAGATTTCCCCTGTTGGCCAAATCAGTAAAGATGGAGGTAGCCAAATCCATGGCCTCCATAACTGGGGGAGAAGATAAAGAAAAATGGACTCCTTGGGAGTCCACACCATTCTCAGCCGTAGGAGCCTGGGGCATAGCCAGCTGAGTTAACCTAACATTTATAGGGTCCTTTATTGGAATACTGGATGGTATTACCAAAGAGCTGGCTTCTGCATTAGATCTATCACCTGATGGCACCCCCTTAACTGGTTTATCTGAGCGAGCACAAAGTCGAGTCCCCTCCTTTGGGAATAAGGGGTGTATACTTGAGTTGTTCCAAACTTCCCCCAGTTTGACTCCCCAAGAAGCAAACAAGTCTGCTCTAGATAATAAATGTGGGATCATCTGACTTGAGTGGAAATAAACCACCAACCTATAACTATAGCCTCTAGAAGGAAGAATCTGGAATGCCCGGATTTGATGAAAAGGAAAATCAGAGGCTAAAATGGCAGAAAAATGATGGCAAATATCTAATTTGGTACGCCATCTAGGAAGGGTCCCATTGGGTAGAGGGTATGCTGTCAGCGCAAGAGCAAATCTATTCGGCACTAAAGATAAGGGTGACACATCATCGTTAAATCCCCCACCCCTCCCCGAAGAAATATGTCTAATGTGGGGGCCCCCTGTCCCCTTATCCTGCCCTGCTTTGTCCTGGCATCCCACCTGTGAAAATTCACACCTGGATATAATGTCCCTAGTAATGGACGCTACATGGTCCACCAGCAATTGCAAATTCTTCCCCTGGACCTCTAGACAGGCGCCTATACCTTCCAACTGCTGATGTAATCCCTTAACCAAGTCAACAATTAAGGAACATTGATCCCCCAGCAATTTATACAACAAGGTATTAGTTGGAACAGAATCAACCAAGGAAGGAATACTTGGAAAGTTTTTCTCTTCAAGCCCAGCGAGGCAACCAGGCACAGAAGGGACCTCCAAACTGGCACGGTCTCCTGGATGGCAAATTTCATCCGGACAAAGTCCCGGTGTTATTGTACTGCAAGTAGCCTCAAGGGTAAATCCCTCCAGCTCTTTGGTGGCCGATGGAAAAAAGGAGTCAAGCTTTTTCTGCTTGGGTGAAGGGAGGACATTGGGTCCCACCGGGGCAGATCGCTCTCTCTTCCTAGACATGATGAAAGGCAAGGAATCCAAAACCGGTGGCCCCTAGCCCCGCCGATGCCTAAGGCTGCGCACACAAGGGCGCGCCCTTGCGCACGCAGTCCTTAGGCGCGACGCCCTCTGGCAGGTGCCTGACGGCGAGCTGCAGGCGGAGCGCTGCCTTTTAAGTTCACAGGGGGCGGGGCCTCCCTTAGGCACAGGTGTAGCCTCGCCGCTCCAAAGAGTGTCAGGGAGCCTCTCACGCCTTTGTCTCAGGGCTCAGGATGTCTCACAGCCCACAGGAGAAGCAGGAACAACAAAATACAGCGGGATGGGCAAGGGGTCCCAGCAGAAATCCTCTCTCTCTCTCTCTCAGGAGATCTCCCAACCCACCCACCCGCACAATATAGGAAAAACAACCCCTCAGGATATTAGTTGGCCTTATATGTTCCTATTGGAACGGAGCCTTAGCATCATAGGGGTGGAGAGGTAACACAACTGGTTGAGCAGGGGTTCTCCCTGTAATGCAGCCTCTGAGTGGGGATCGTAGTAGCATGATAATGCATCTGCCATTGTATTCTGATGACCCGGGAGATAGACCACTTGGAAACGGAAGCGAGCCAGAAAGAGCACCCATCAAGCATGACGGACATTCATAATGTGGGCAGTCTGTAAAAATACAAGATTCTTATGGTCCGTTATTACCTGTACTGGGTGCATGGCCCCTTCAAGATAATGTCTCCAAACTTCCAATGCTGTTTTAATTGCCAAAAGTTCCCGGTCCTATATGGTGTAATTCCTTTCCACAGGACTTAGTTGTCATGAGTAGTACGTACAGGGAAGATGCGTAGCAGGGTCCTTCTGGGTTTGGGACAACATAACTCCCACAGCAACACTGGAGGCATCTGTTTCTATAGTGAAAGGTAAGTTGAAATTTTGGTGCTGTAGAATGGGGGCCCGTGTGAATCTTGTCTTTATCTGTTCAAAGGCCTGCTGTTGTTCGGGGTCCCATATATAGGCTTGTCCCTTTTTCAACAGTTTTGTTAAAGGAGCGGTCACCGCGGCATAGTTAACAATATATTGGCGAAAATAGTTCGCGCTTCCTAGAAAACGCTGAAGAGGTTTCACCCCTTGGGGAACAGGCCAGTGTACAATGGCATCCACCTTGGTGGGTTCCATCTGGATCCCCTGTGGAGAGATGATAAACCCTAGGAAGTGAACAACCTGTTGGTGGAAAACATATTTTTGTATCTTACAGTACAACTGATTCCAGTATATTTGCAACAAGACACTACGTACATGTTGTACCTCCTCTTTTCCTTTCTCACTCCCTCCAGCTCCTTGCCCTTACTGAAACTTGGATCACTCCCTCAGACTCTGTCGCACCTGTTACCTTCTCCTGTGGGGGTCTCTCCTTCTCTCACCAGCCCATCCCTGAAGGACAGGGTGGTGGGGTGGGCCTCCTTCTTGCTAAATCCTGTCAATTCCAACCAATTTCTCCTCCCCCCCTCTCTCTCCTTCCATACCTTTGAGGCTCCTCCATGCGGCTCTACTCCCCACTCCATCTAGGTGTTCCTGTCATCTACCGTCCCCCTGGTCCTCTCTCTTCCTTTCTCTCTGACTTTGAGTCTTTACTCACCTTCTTCCACTCTGTTGATATCCCCACTCTCATCCTTGGTGACTTCAACATTCATGTTGATGACCCATCTCAGCCCTCCGTCTCTTGCTTCCTCTCCCTAGCCTCCTCCTTCAACCTCCACCTTTGGACCAACTCCCCCACCCATACTAATGGCCATTCTCTTGATCTTGTCCTCTCTAGAAACTGCTCTGTCGCTGATCTCTCCTTCGATCCTCATCCTATATCAGACCACTTCCTTGCCTCTTTCAACATTTCCCACTGTCCCCCCTCCTCTTCCCCTTCTCTACGCCCCTTCCGTGACCTTCAAGCTATTGATCCCCTGGACTTTGCCTCCTCTCTCTCTCCCCTTCTTCCTACAGTCTTCTCTTCCTCCTCCCCTGACTCCGCTGTCTCTGCTCTCAACGCCTCTCTCTCCTCCACACTTGACTCCCATGCCCCTCTCTCTTCCCGCCCTGCCTTCTCCCACAACCCCCGTCCTTGGCTCACCCCTAGTATCCGCCACCTCCGTTCTTGCACTCGTGCTGCTGAACGACTCTGGCGCAAATCCCATTCTCACGCTGACTTCCTTCACTTCAAATTCTGTCTCTCCACCCTTACTTCTGCTATCTCCCTTGCTAGACAACACTACTATGCCTCCCGCATTGAGTCCTGTTCTCGGGACCCTCGCCGCCTGTTCTCTACCTTTGACTCCCTCCTCAAGCCTCCCTGTCCTCCCCCTCCTTCTTCCCTTTCTGCTCAGGATCTTGCCTCCTTCTTCACCTCCAAGATAGACAAGATCCGCCTCGACATCGCTTCCCACTCCTCTCTTCCCACTCCCACCCCTCTCCCTCCTCCCCCTCCTTCTCTCATGTCCTCCTTCTCCCCTGCCTCCCTTAAGGAAATCTCCTCTCTGCTCTCCTCCTCCAACCCTTCCACTTGCCCCCTTGATCCCATTCCTTCCCGCCTCCTCACCTCCATTACTCCCACTGTCGCCCCTTCCTTCCTGCACATCATCAACCTCTCCCTCTCTACTGGCTCTTTCCCTTCTGCCTTCAAACATGCCACAGTCTCTCCTATTCTCAAAAAGTCCACTCTTGACCCCTCTGACCCTTCTAGCTATCGTCCTGTCTCACTCCTTCCTTTTGCTTCCAAGCTGCTTGAACGTGTTGTCTACTCCCGCTGCCTTGACTTCCTATCCTCCAACTCCTCCCTTGACCCCCTCCAATCTGGCTTCCGCCCCCTTCATTCTACTGAAACTGCTCTCGCTAAGATCACCAACGATCTTCTGGTGGCTAAATCTAAACGTCTCTATTCCATTCTTGTCCTCCTTGATCTCTCTGCTGCCTTCGATACTGTTGACCACTCACTCTTGCTGGATTCCCTTCACTCCCTTGGCTTTTGTGGCTCTGTCCATAACTGGTTCTCCTCCTACCTCTCTGACCGCTCCTTTAATGTGTCTCTCTCCAACTCCGCCTCCTCCTCCTTCCCCCTCTCAGTTGGTGTTCCTCAAGGCTCTGTTCTTGGCCCTCTCCTCTTCTCGATCTATACCTCATCCTTAGGCAAACTCATTGCCTCCCATGGCTTCCAATACCACCTCTATGCTGATGACACTCAACTCTATCTCTCTACTCCCTCTCTCTCTCCCTCTGTTCAAGCTCGTCTCATCAACTGTCTCTCTGACATCTCTACCTGGATGTCTCAACGTCAACTCAAACTCAACATGGCTAAAACTGAACTCCTTATCTTCCCCCCTCATCCTTCCTCTCCTTCCTCACTGTCAATAACTATTGATGGAGTCACCATCCTGCCTGTCCCCCAAGCCCGTAGCCTAGGCTTCATCTTTGACTCAGCCCTTTCTTTTAAACCCTACATTGACTCTGTTGCTAAATCCTGTCGCTTCTCCCTCCATAACATTGCTAAGATTCGCCCTTTTCTCTCTGTCTCGTCTGCCAAAACTCTTGTTCATGCTCTGGTCATCTCTCGCCTCGATTACTGTAACCTCCTTCTCACTGGCCTTCCCCGGTCTCACCTTTCTCCCCTCATCTCTGTCCAAAACTCTGCTGCCAGGGTCATCTACCTCGCCAGTCGCTTCGACCATGTGCAGCCCCTCCTCTCTTCGCTTCACTGGCTTCCCCTTCCTGAACGAATCCTGCACAAGCTCCTAGTCTTCACCTATAAAGCTCTTCACAACCTTGCTCCCCCCTACCTCTCTGCACTTATCGCCCTCCATACTCCAGCCCGTGCACTTCGCTCCTCCTCTGTCCCTTCTCTCACCCTTCCACGCCTTCCCTGCTCCCCTAAGCGCCTTCGTCCCTTCTCACTTGCTGCCCCCCATGCCTGGAACTCCCTCCCTGTCCACATCCGCCTTGCCCCCTCCCTTCATACCTTCAAATCTCTCCTTAAAACTCACCTCTTTCGCTCTGCTCTGTCTGACTCTTTATCCTGCTGAGCAACTATTTCCTATACCTACGGTCGGTTTACCCTTATCCTTGCAACATGGACCTGCCTGCTGTCATTCTCATCATAACCAAGCCAAGTACGTGCACCTGAGACCTCGCATCTTCATGAATGTTAGACCCCTCATCTCTCCCTCTGTTTCCCTTCCTCTGTCTCTCCCCCAGCTCCTGTCTCTCAGATTGTAAGCCCTAGGGGAAGGGACCGTGTCTATTTTATTACTTTGTAAAGTGCCAGGTACACTGTTCGCGCGATATAAATGTTTGTTAATAAAATAAAATAATAATAATAATAATAATAATATTATATCATCCAGATATGCTACCATGTACTGATCTAATATATCTCAAAAGATATCATTTATAAAATGTTGGAATGCCACAGGGTGGTTGGCGAGTCCATAGGGCTTTACTAGGTATACTAGGTGTTTTGCACTGCAGCCATTCAGCTCCAGCCTGCATGGTCTTGGGCCTAAAAAGCGGAGACCGGTGCCAACATGGAGGCTGGACCAAAGCAAACAGGAAAAGAAGGCACTGTCTGCCAACAACTGAATTGACAATATACAAGGCAGAAATTGGTGTTATTGTTTGCTTTGGCAAGTGAGAGTCGGACAGTCTGCTTCCCCAGGCTACAAACAATCGTCTATGTTTGTTTCTTAACAGATGATGGCACACGGTGGAGAATGACCATTTGAATACTGTGGCATATCTTGGTTTGATGGGCTGCTAAAAGGGGTGCAGTTAATTAGCGACATAAAACATGACTTACGGGAAGTAAAACGATTAATTCTGGGGTTTAAATTGATTTGGATGGAACTGGTGGAGAGGGTCACCTGGGGGGAAGGGGTACCACCCAAGAAAATGAATAGAACTAGGAAAACAATTAATAGGGAGATTAGGAAATGGTTAAGGGAAATTGGGGGGGGGGGGATTCAGTTAGTCATAGTTCAATTTCACATAGGTAGTTAGAATTATTTAGGAGCGATGGGGTCCACCTGTCCCCGGCTGGTAATAATCTGTATTTGCAAGCTTAACGGGATGGATTAGTGAATGTTATAGGATAGGTGTGGGGGTTGGACTCATCTGATGGCATCGGTGGCTCCTTGGTGGCGGAGGTCCAGTATCGATTCAAAGTAGGTTAAGTGATCATAGGAGTCATCTCCTTAAGAGATGGGGAAGTCCACCTAATGCAATTGCAGGGTATGGCAAGTGAGGTGATGTTTCCCTTAGGGATGGGTGAATAGAACGCCATTCAGATGTTCAGATGTTTGGTCATTCGGTTCGAAACCTGAGTTTGGGTTCGACTGTTCAGTTTGGTGGAGTTCTGTTTGGCCAAACTCGGCCGAACATTCAAAAAAGTGCTATCGGTACTGAAACCGAAACTGAATTTTTTTCAGTATTGGTATTTTTGGCCCTGAAACCACCTCTGGTGTCCACCCCTGGTGCCAGGAAGTCTGCTCCTCAGCTGCCTCCCCCTTCCAGTCACGTTTTTCCCACCCCTGAACTCATCCAAACTCATATGAACTTTTCTAAACTGTTCGGGAGTTTGAGTGTTCGGTTCGGAAGTTCAGTTCGGTTGTCCGAACAGGCTGAGTTTGGTCTGAAGTCTGAACTTCCGAACCGCATTCACCCATCCCTAGTTTCCCTGGGAAGAGGTGACCTGGAACAATGGTAGGGCATTGTATGGCCCCCCCACTGGTGGACTCCCTATTCCTTACTCAGTCCAGATGGACTATGTCCCGTTAGGCCGCGTGACCAGCACTGGATGAAGGGGAAGTGTTATAGTTGTGGGGAGGTTATCGATGGTATATTGAGACCTCCCTTGATGTTAGTAGTTACTGGTTGATTGTTGATACTGGACCCTGATTGCAATAGGCGATGTCACCCCTCACCTATTCTGTTTTGATTGTAATTTGGATGAATAAAGGGTGCGGTCATGTTAAATCCATTCACTCATGTCCTGTCTCATTTGGGGTGCATCGACAAATGACTTGAGGCCTGAATACAAAGTGATCCACAACAACAAGCCCAAGTCCAGCTGCATGAGGCAAACATTGCTTTACTATCAGGAGCTGAATGGTTTTCCTTTGTGTGGATGAGGATACAGTAAAATAAACACATGCTAGTTAGTGTTACCCTGTCTATTCCCTTACCCTAAGGCTCAGTCCAGGGTGCTTCCCTTCATCTCAGCCCAATGTTGAGGGGAGATGGGGTCTGGTTTTTGTAGAGTTGCTTGGAAGTCTCTTACTGCATGCTGTTTGGCTTCAGCCTTTCCTGGCTGTGAACTCCTTGCTTCCAAAATAGAGAATGTCCTTGAGTTTGAACTCTGGTCACTTCTTCCTCTCACTGTGGGAGGAGACCCCTCCAACCTTCGGCTAATCCTATTGTCCTTTTAAGTATCTGTTCTTTAGGTTCTTGGACCCACCTAGGCTTGTTGTGGGGCCGCTCTGGCAGTTGGGTCTGCAAACCTCCATAGTACCGGTGGACCTGTCCACTTGTGTGGCTTGCCTCACTGTTGTCTTGGTTCTCCTTGTCCCAACCTGTTTTACCTGTTTTCCCAGGTTTGGGCTCACAATCTAATTTCAAATTTAACATACAATTTTGCTTCAGTTCAGCTACAGTTTCTTAACTTCTCTCTGTGTTAGTTATACATCCATATTATTATTTATTTCTATCAGATTCAGTATGTTATGACAATTCATATCACACATCACTTGGGTCATGATGTGATACATGTATGTTGTATGTTGATGTTTCATATTTTGTTAGAAATGTCCCTGATAACTCATGATCGCCATGACAGTGAGCGCCAGGCACAACATTATTATTATTATTTATTATTATAAACATTTATATAGCACCAGTCATGTACTTGGCGCCGTACAGAACATAGAAATGGACACAGTCCCTGCCTGTGGCTTACAATCTAAAAGACAAGGAGGGGGAGACAGGGAGAAGGGACACTGGGAGAGACAGGGGAGAAGACAAACAAACATTCAAGCAGATGCGAAGTCTCAGGTGCGTGTGCTTGGCTTGTTTACAATCAGGTTGGTTGCAGCAGTCTTCAGAGGAGGGCAGACAGTAAGTATATGGGAAACAACTAGCAGGCATTGGGAAAGGCGGCGAGGAAAAAGTGGGTCTTGAGGAGGGATTTGAAGGAGCGGAGGGAGGGGGCAAGGTGGATGTGGGTAGGGAGGGAGTTCCAAGCATGGGGGGCAGTGAGGAAAAAGGGTCAAAGGCAGTTAGGTGAACAGGAGAAATGAGGGAGAGTGAGGGAGGGGACAGAGGAAGATCAGAGCACATGTGCAGGAGTGCATAGGGAGATTAGGTCTGAGAGGTAAGGGGGAGTTTGGTCGTGGAGTGTTTTGAACATGAATACCAGGAGTTTAAAGAGGATACGTTCAGGAAGGGGGAGCCAGTGGAGAGAGAAGAGGAGAGGCTGCATATGGTCAAAGCGACGGGCAGAGTGAATGACCTTGGCAGTGGAGTTTTGGATTGCGATAAGGGGGGACAGGGAGGGAGGCCAGCAAGGAGGAGGTTGCAGTCATCGAGGCGAGAGATAACCATGACATGAACAAGGGTTTTGGCCGAGGAGGTAGAGAGAAAGGGGTGGATCCGAGCAATGTCATGGAGGGCAAATCGGCAGGATTTGGCAAAAGAGTCAATGTAAGGTTTAAAAGAGAGGTGCGTTTCAAAGATGAAGGCCAAGCTGTGGGCTTGGAGAACAGGATGAATAGTGACTCCATGGATGCAGATGGGCAGGTTAGAGGGAGAGGAAGAGGAGGGAGGAAAAATGAGGAGTTCGGTCTTGGCCTTGAGCTTGAGTTGACGTCGGGACATCCAGGCGGAGATATCAGAGAGGCAATTGACAAGGCATGAGTGGACAGAAGTGGAGAGAGAGGAGGTAGAAAGATAGAGTTAGGTGTCATCAGCGTAGAGATGATATTGGAATCCGTGGGAGGCAAAAATTTTGCCAAGGGACAGGGTGTAAATAGAGAAGAGGATAGGGCCAAGGACAGAGCTGGAAGGCCTAGTAGCGTGCTGAAGCCGGCAGCAGCCACAGTCAGCGCTGAAGCCGCCAGAGCGCCACCGCCCAGAGCTCAAGGTAGGTAGGCGATCCCTGGGTGGGAAGTAGGGTGATCCCTGGTGTGGGGGGTGTTAGACCCCCTCCCCACCCCAGGGATCAGTAGTACCGATACTTACTTACCTGCTGGCTGCTGCTGGATGCTGATGCTGGGCTGGCTCTGGGTCATCGGCAATAGGGGTTACAAATTTTTTTGGTTGCTTAAATCCAGGATGGGCAGGGTGGGTGGGGGGTGTCCCCCCTTCCACCTGTGCAGCCTGGACTCGGGGAGGGGGGAGGTTTTTGTTTTTTTCCATTGATTTCAATGGGAACAGTTCCCCATTGAAATCAATGGAAAAGATCTGGTACCGGTAAACCAGTGTTAGTCCAGTAAGCCGGTATTCTTAAATCCGGGAACCCGTAAAACCGGTACCCGGTATTTGCGCTGATGTCCCTCCCCTAAGATAATATTGCTTTCTATCTGTCTGAGCTTATTCTTTTATTTTATTCTATTGTATTCTTATTATCTCATTCTAATTCTCTGGTTTGTTTGTTCCATTTATTGTCCTTTCTGGCTAGAGAGGTCCTTCTGTGACAATGGACCTTTTTAGGTGGGCCTCTCCCACTCATGAGCACGCAGAAATCTGCGTGTTCATGAGTGGAAGAGGCCCGTGTGAAAGACACAGTGTGGTCACATGCGGTGAGTGGGGTGTGCGCGCGTTCCCACCTAACATGCATCCCACTAACCCCCCACTCATCCCTATGCATGGAGCAACCAGGGAAAACAGAGGTTGTTCCGTGCATGGGGATGAGTGAGGGGTGCACGGGGATGCGTTTGTGGCTGTGTGCAAGCCCTGCTCACCCACTCCCCATGCACCAGTGCACCCATGCCCCTCCCTCCTGGCGGTGCTGTTTAAAAATGGCAGATAACGTGAAGTATGTGAACACCTTACTTTCCACAGGCAACGGCTCAAAGGTCTGATGTCAACCCATGGACACCCCAGCCCCCACACCAGAAGTCTCACACAGTGTGACCTTTACATGGCACCAGGGATGCAAACACCTGTGTGAACAAGGACATCAGAACCTACATGATGATACAAGAATAGCTTTGACATAAATAATGTTTATTAAACAATGTATTTGATGAAATGTGTATGTGGGTCAAACAAAAAATACTGGTGTATATGAACAAAGAGCATTTTTAATGTAAAATGGTTGCCCAAAACTAAGCCAAAATTCAGAAGCTACACTAATTTCTACTGTTCTTCACTGTGATTTTGATCAGCTACAAAATACAGATCTCACAGCATGTATAAGGAGGTTGTAAGTAGTGTCAGCAGCTCTATAACTATTGCTGAATAGTTCATGTTTTGTATATTTCCATTTTTCTAATTTTCATACAATTGTATATAACATTGTTTTCCCAAACAACTTCAGCATATCAAGTTACATAAGTCAATTTATTAACATGTTTTCAGTGTGTTTCTTTTCAATTCCATTGCTAATGGCGGTGGCAAATTCTTTGAACACATTATTTTCTAAAGCAAACTGTCGTTTGTTATTTACAGACATTAAGAAACATTTTTGCTTTAAAAAAACTGAAAGATATTTTTGCTGATTTGTAGAATGAAAAATCATGCTTATACAGTAAACTATGGGGACTTTCCATAGATAGACATTTGTATTATCTATAGTACCTTCCAAAATGAATTAAAAATTCTCCAAGTATCAGAATAACTTAGTATTAGAATAGTAGACTCGTTTTCTTATTGATAACCAGAAATGATAATCTTAAATAAATGCACATATTTGAATAGCCACTTAGCCATTCTTATTTTATTTAACTATCAGAGAAATTATTGAAAATGTATTATCCATTAGATCCAAACTGTCAGTGAGAAAAAATATATTTAAGTATTTGAAGCATAAGAGATTTTACATAAATAAATTATTATACCAAACATGACAGCTGAGAATAAAAAAACAAATCTCATTTGATAAATCTAAATAGAACTAACATTAACACTAGGGAACAAGATTCGAAATTAAAAGATGGTTATTTTTAGTATTAGTTTTGAGCACATTTGACATTTCTAAGTTTACAACAACATTTTAAAGCAAATTTAAAGCTTTCTGAAATATATCTTTGTGCAACTTACTCTTGTAACAAAAATGAGCTGTGTTTTATTAAATCTGTGAGTCAGTACTAATGAAGATCTTGCTGAAAGAGACTTGCACGCATATGGATGCCATTTGGAAGCAGTGGTGAGAACGTACGGGTCAGCCTGCACTTTAGTGTCTCTCTATCCATCTGTTTTCACATTAGTTGCAAATTATAGAATCCTCTAGACCCAAATGATCATAAATCAGCACTATGAGCATGTACACTTTTCCATCTGTCATAGAACAATGAATTAAATTCACGCCTGTCAAAATATGCTGCTGCAAATTCCCCCTTATTCTGCAGCCGAAGGAATACAAAGCTTCATCTCATGGCTGTAATTTATAGCCTCCTTGGGAGACGTGGGTGATTAGGGCCTGGCCCACCAACACGCAGAAAAACAGTAGGAACTCCAATAACTCCAAATGGAAATCTTGGGTCAAATTTATCAAACAAATCAGAGAGAAATCTATTTCTGTTTGGAGAAGGAGGAGATATATTACAGGTTTAGTATACGAGTATAGCTTTGGAACATTTGGCTATTCGGTATTTGTGAGTTTTGGAATTTCTACCTTAAATAGTATCACCAAAGGACATGTGATGTATTAGACATGGGCACATTTTTAGCCAAATAAAATATACAACTGCAGGCAAAGAGGTGTTTCAGTATTAACAACAACATATTTGTACAAATGATGTCACTGAACATTTTCTAAGTAAGATTTAAAAAGCATCATTTCAGTACTGGAAAAATATATTAACTGAAAGTGAATACAACAAAAACAAAACAACTATTGTAGGGCTGATAAGCTGCACAGTTATTTCACAAAACTGATTTATATTGCCATTAAAAATTTGGTGTTTATACAGATTTGCTCATGTTTTGTTCCCAAAAATGTGCTTCTGAAAATAAGGTTTTACATTAAACACATTGGCATCTGTATATTGGTGGCTGCCAAAGATGTGCTGAAAAGAAACTAAGATAACTGGAGGACCATGAGCAAGACACCTGTGCTACATATTCACGGGCATTTTAGCAATTACTTCACAGCAGCAAGCCATAATGTATTTGAATGATGTTCATCACAATTAGAAGAAGGTATTTCAAATGCAACTCCAGAATTATTAAAATGATTGAATGGGGTAATGGTGAACTAAATTATAAAATGTGATGTGTGATACATCAGAAGCCTAATATTGGACAAGACATTAATATACATTTTAAATAACTTGGTATTATTGAGGCTCTTGAACATGTTCTTTTTTCTCTGTCCACATTATGATGATCTTAGGACGATCTGGATTGAGCCTCTGTTGAGTCAGAGACTGTTTTTTTCCTATCAACAAAATATCGTCTTTCTTTTGACATCTACGGACCTTCTGACTAGGAAAGTTGACTATTTTTGATCATTTGGTAGAGTGGACAAAAAAACAGAGCTGAACTCTGAATCTGTCTTGGAAATCTTTATAATTTCTATTTATTAATTATATTATATTATATTATATTATATTATATTATATTATATTATATTATATTATATTATATATCCACATCCCAGTCATATGGGTTTTATCTACTTTTTGTTGTAGCTGTTGATTTTATTGTTTCCGGTTCTAGCTTTTATTTTATATCATGGATCTGTTGAAATGTTGAGGTTGTTTTGATTATTGGATGCAGAACTATGTGTATGAAATTAGTTATTTATATGTTCCTTATTGTTCTTAGGAAATGTCAGAAACGAATTCCTTAATAAAGTATGACTCTAAATAAGTAGGGGTCCTTTAGTGATTCTTTGCTAAATTTCAGGAAGCATGGCTCTCTGTCCAGGACCCTCAAGGAGTTGTGTGGGTGTGGAGGAAGTGGAAGAGCCACAACCACTAAATCAGCAAAATACTTGTAGCCAATAGACAGAAATCAGTGTGGAAAAAATACAGTTAGCATAGTGCTCTGTCTTTCTTCACCTGTACATTGGATTCCTGTACACAGCCTGATATGTGGTTTGATTTCAGTTATTCAAACTAAGTCATGAAAACATTTTGTATATCTTGCCAGAAGACTTGAAACACTATGGGAAAATTGCACAAACCATTTATTGCATTAATATTTGTCATAGCTGTGAGTAGTTCCTATCCACATAAGTTAGGGCTATTTGTATGAGGAAGAATGTGCAGATTGAGACCGCTTTTAGACAAACGACTGTACTTACTGGCTTGAAGGAAGTGCTTCCTGAAAAGCCTCATGGGGTGCATTTAGACGCACTGGAAGTAGCCGGCCACCGTAAGAATCACAGCTCGTGCTGTCTCTTGGAAACTGTATTTGTAAAGCCCAGGGCTCATCGAAAAGCGGTCTGAGCCCTATGTTGTGATGTCAGCTGTCTGCTCCACAGACTCTATATGAGATGACATATAACTAGCTATTTCAAATCAGCACTAGCTTACTTTCCTGCTGTATTGCACTCTCTGACAATACAAAAGAGACAGAGCAGAAACAGAAGAGTTTCAGAGACAGAGGACAAGAATGATTGGCAGCTAACATAATAAGCTTGGTGTGATGAGACAGTGGGTACTTTTAGATGGACGGCTGCCCCTGCTTCACCCCCAAGTGGCCCATCCATCTAAAGGGGGCTCTGCCAGATGTGCAGACCAGGGCAGAGCTGTCAGCAGTGCTCCAGAGCATCCTGGAGTGCCGCTGATTGAGCAGGCTGGGCGAAGCGGAGCAGCTGTCCATCTGCTCAGCGGACCCAGGCTCAAGCTTGACTTTCATCTGGGTGTTGCCCCAAGCAATGTCACAGAGTTGCGAGCACCAGCCTAGAGCACCCGCAACTTTATGAGGTGGGACGGGATGCCACATGGGCAGACCTTAGGCTGGGAGCCCCCTGGGTCTGTCTGAAGCCAACCCAGGTGGGGCTGCAAGCAAGCAGGTGGACGTGGGGGTCTGAAACACTGAAATGGCTGAGAGCATAAAGTAAGATGGGACATTAGTGATGTATGTCAAATCATGAATGTGATAAAACAAACAAGCAAAATGATATACCAAGCAAGTTAGTTATCCTCCCATGATGTAGGAACAAGAGGATGTGCAATTAGATTGAAAGACAGAAAATATAAAATTAATTAACAGGAATACATTTTTGCACAATGCATAATTAAACTGTGGAACTCATTTCCACAAGGCATCACTGGGGAGATGGTATAAAAAAAGGACTGAACATTTATATGAATATAGAGAATATTCAGGTGGTCAAGGAAAGCAAGAAAATTGAGGATTCAAGGGTTCAGGATAAAGGTAGGCGATGGCAACATGATCTATATTTTTATGATACTTAGGTTAATTTGGACCCAATAGGACCCGATGGGAGAGAGACAGTGGATGGGACCCCGGTAAGAGGGTTTTATTTCCCAGTGGCAGGGCTTTATGCAGCAGCAAGGAGTCCCCAGGGTTAACTAATGTCCCTCCAATGTTAACACTGGGAGCTCTTTGCAGCTAAGTTAAGCCACGCCACTGAAGGGATAGATAGCCTTCTTACTGAGGTTCCGTGCATTGGTTGTTCCCATGCCTGGGGTTCTGGAGGGGAAGGGAATTGCTTTTTTCTTTGGGGGTCACACTGAATTTGGGATAGGCACTGTTGTTGGCATTGGCTATATAGGGGTCATTTTGGGGGTCACACTGGATTATTTGGAATTGACACTGCTGTGTTGGCATTGGCAATATGTGGGGCATTTGGGGGGGCCCCAGGATTTTGAATCAACACATGGGGCGTTGCTAGGGGTGGGCTGACTGGGCTCGAGCCCCGGATCTTTTTCCTGGAGCCTGGGATTGCAGGCAGGCTGTGCAGTATTGAAACTGACTAGGTGTTAGTCAGTTTTAATTTGAAACCGACTAGAGTCTAGTCAGTTTCTCAATGGTTATTTACTGCCTATGTCTCAGACCAAGTGACTCCCCCAGCTGATCCCTGCTCCAGCAGGGTGAGCTGGTGCTGCTTGAGCCTACGTTTTACTGGGAGAAAAGGCAGCTGCAGATTGATCCCTCCTGCAGCCTTGCACATTTCCAGGACTGAGGAGTCTGTGAAAGGATTCTCCAGAGGAATAGAACCCAACTTCTCCTAATCCTGGGCCAGGCAGGTAGGTGCTTGGGGGCTGACACTTCCCTCTCCCTCCCCAAGCATAACCAGCGACCTGTGATGCCCCCCTTGCTATCCAGCCGGGGGGGGGGGGAGCATCAGGGGAGGGACGGAGACCCCAGAAGAACCAGATGCCCACTGCCCTCCCTAGTTCTCACCACCTTTGCTGTTGCTGCCCTCCTCACTGCCGGGTGCTGCCTTGCCCTTGTGCCCAATATGGAAGACTGTGGGGGTGGGGGGCCATGGGTGGCTGACACTTCCCTCCCCCTCCCCAAGCACAGCCAGTAACCTGGGCTGCCCCCCTTTCCTGCCACCATTCTGATCGGGGGCGGAGTAGCAGGGGAGAGACGGAGACCCCAGAAGAGCCAGATTCCCTCTGCCCTCCCTAGTTCTGACCACCCTTGCTGTTGGTGCCCTCCTCACTGCTGGGTGCTGCCTGCCTTATGCCCAATATGGGGTGGGAGGGGGTGAAAGGGCAGAGTCAGAAGCCTCAACTCTGCTTCCCTTTTTACCATTGCCCCCAGGCCAGGACTACAGTGAGTAACTCTCTGTGAGACTAACTTTCTTATTAGATTGTTAACCCTAATTATTACTCAATGTCTATTGTTAATATTGTCTAGAGGGGAACTTTATTTATGTTTTGTTTTTCTTATTTAGTGTATTATATGTAAAGACTGTTGTATTTCACTTGCTTTTTGCCTCCACCTGGCCCTTTTAAAAAAGACAACAGAAAAATGATTGAGGTGAGCTCCTATTCAGAGATTCTCAAAATCCTTAGCTTAGTTTTCAGGCAAGCAAGTAGAGAGTGAACTGAGCAACTTATAATAATAGAACAGAACATTTTTCTTAAATCGGTTTGCCATGTATGAACATTTTTAGAGGGCACTTATGAGAACTACAGTTGCTGCAGCTCTGCAACCTGTAGTTCTCACAAGTGCCCTCTAAAAATTTCCATGTGTGGCAACATTAAATTAATCCTGCTGCTAAGCATGCTGTTGTTCATCATTGTGGCTGGCTAATTTCGGGAGTTAGTTTATGTTAACAGGTCACAAAATTTTCAGGCACCTGGGAGCCATTGGCGCCCAGAAAACGGAGGCTGGTGACTGGTTCAGGGGTGTAGTTGGGCAAGAACAAATTAACCCTACTCCACCATCTGGGGGTATTTTGCTACTCTGAGTGCACATCTCTCACAAAAAACTGCAAGTTAGGGGCTCTCCAACTTTGCCCTTTTAGGTCATTGTTATCTCGGGCACCCTTTGCTGGGTCTTACAGTCTTGGGGGGGTGGGGGTCCCTATAGTCTTTGTGGGCGCTTACAATCAAAGAGGGGTTTCCCCTTTAGTCATTGCTGGGGCTTACAATCTAAGGGGGTTCCCCTATACTCTTTCCTGGGGCTTACAGGGTCAACAAACTAGCTTTAAAATGACTTTAAAGATCATGGTAAGTAACATTAATAAACTGGACTAACACAGGAGTTGAAAAACCTCTTTATTCATTGCTGGTACCTATTATGAAAAGAGAGGCATTGGAGCGGGCAGGGGGGCACAATGGCTATGGGGTGGGGGCAACACAAATTGTTTATGGGGGCACAAATGAACTGGTTCTATATCTAGAAGAATGTCTCTTTGCATGGCATAATGTGCTTCGTAGGCTGCCTTTTGGGGTGTCTTGTGTGTAGGATTGTGGCTTGGCCATTTGGAATTTAGCGCTCAGCATATGCTTTATGACTTGCTTTCTGCTTGTGGATACTTGTAGTTGGGATTGTGGGAAACACCCAGTTATAAACCATCATTGAGGGTGCAGGGAGCAGAGAAAACCTCCATTTTGAAAAAGGCCAAACGCGCCGTTAAAGTTAATTCACATGCATACGAGTTGGGCAGCGCCCCCCAGGCAGTGCCCCCAGGCCTGCAGGCCAACTGGTGGCAAAGTTACCGGCAGGAGTACTTTATGCAACTTGGGCACAAGCCTCTGACCTTTTTAGGACCTAAAAACGCCCCTGATTGACACTGCTGTTGGTGGTGGAACTGTTGACATTGGCAGTATGTGGGTCCTTCTGTAAGTCCCAGAGGACACACTAGATTTTGAATTGGCACTGTTGTTTCTTGGCATTGGCAATATGGGGGTCATTTTGGGAGTCACACAGGATTTGGGACTGACAATGTTGGCATTTGGAATGTGGCAGTAGGGCATATGGGTGTCCCCTGGCAGTTGCAACTTGCTAGTATTAATTGTTGATAGATATCATGGTTTTGTGTGCTGCTGTTCTGTGAAAAAAACCCTGTTTGTGTGGCAAACATGTAGTGGCTGGTGGCTGGGGCTACTACTGGCCACTTTGTCTAAGCTGTATGTAAACAAAAAACCTGACTGACTGAAGTGTTAGACAAGAAGACATGTCTTTATTGCAGAGATTTTGGGTTTTTTTCTCCCATTGATTTCAGTGGGAAAACTCCCCCATTGAAATCAATGGGAAAAGAACTGAGAACTGATAAACGGATAATACCGAGAGAACCGATCAACTGAGAACTGATCAAACCGAGAACCAAGAATTTTCTGGATGTCCCACACCCAAAAGCCGTGGTGAAAGCGGCGTGAAATAGGACCACTTCATACACAGAGGAACAAGCTATTGGCAGTAAAGAGGCCAGATAAGCCAATGTGCTGACAGGTATTGACTTGCGAGTGTCCGACCTAGGCCCCCCTTCCCTAGCCCATCCCTCGACAGCTTTCCACAGTCTTTATCCTGAGATGGGATCTGTAACCCTGTTAGCTTTTCAGAAAAAGACAATAGCAGCTAAGCGGCAATTTATGGTGTGCGGGGCTAAGCCATGACCACTCAGGTGTGCTGCAAACCACTCGACGTGGCAGGAAGGGATGGACCAGCACCTCTTTGATAGTAATGATTCTGATGATCATCATCATAATCAAGACACTTTTGAGGCTTTCTCTGAGGGATCAGGGGAAGGACG
The DNA here is from genome assembly GCA_003113815.1 of Sphenodon punctatus. Taxonomy (NCBI): domain Eukaryota; kingdom Metazoa; phylum Chordata; class Lepidosauria; order Sphenodontia; family Sphenodontidae; genus Sphenodon; species Sphenodon punctatus. The sequence goes on from QEPC01014906.1 coordinate 1,192,997, forward strand.
GCAATCCAATGAAGCTGCCAAGAAGAAGCGCCATTCAACTTCTCCTGCAGCAGTCACCCTCAGCACTTCTGCGTCATTCATCCATCCTCATGTTTTCCCAAGGTTGGAGGGATGATGGACAGATTCATGGTAAGGGGGCCAAGTTCAATAGTACCCTCTGCTGTTCGCAGCCAGTCTAGTCTGCAGCATCCTCAGTGATGATGATGATGATGATGATGATGATGATGATGATGATGATGATGATGATGATGATAACGACGATGACTGCACAGCCCGTTTTTCCTGAGGCCCCAAAGAGAAACAATGGAAAAATACCAGCACATAGAAGGTCATGGGTCTGGAATCACTGTGGCTTGATGGCAGGCAATAAAAGTATCACTATTTGCAATTACTGCAAGGCCCACTTAAGGCATGGGAAAGACTTTGAAAAGTTACGCACCACAATGATGAGCTCACACTTGAAGAGTCAACATGGTGCTGCCTTCCTTCAGTTCCAGAAGAAGCCTGACTCCCCGGTGCCTACAACAGCAGCAGCCGCAGCAACCCACTCACAGCAGTTTCCAGCTGAAAGACGGCCCTCTTCTTCACAGCAGTCATCATTATGGGCAGTCCCACACTCACCAGTGTCACCAGCAGCATCTCTTTAGATGATGCTTGAAGACGTTTAAGAAAAGAAGACCCCTTATAAGGCGACGGATACAAAGGCATACACACTGGTTGCTCAATCCACCAAATGGATGGCATCCAACATACTCCCATTCTTCTTTGTTGAGACAGAGGGTTTGGGGGAGTTTATGAAAGGTTTTTTTCTCCGATGGAAAGTCCCAGGCAGGGTACTTTGTCACAAAAGCCATGCCGGAACTGGACACGGAAGCAGTCAAGAGAGTGAAGGGAGCTTTGAGGCAAGCAGAGGAGGGGAAAGTCCATCTCACCATGACCTTGTGAACCAGTGGCGCTCATCAGGAATATCTCACCATGCCCGCTCACCTGTTGTACAGAGAGAAGAGCAGCCTGATACGGAAGCAGGCCCTTCTTTGCCTGGCTCCTTTTGATGAAAATCACACTGCGCAGAACATTTCCAATGAACTTTTAGCCATTCTGAAAGACTGGCTGGAGCCATGTAAAGTGGATTTTGGCTTTGCAGTCACACAGAATGCAAAGAACATTTCCAATTCAGTGCGACAGTCCTATCTCACTCAAGTTCCCTGCCTTGCGCACTGAATCAACCTAGTGGTGCGGAAGTTATGGAGCGAGAAAGAAGATGCTAAAGGTGTGCCTGCAGCCAACCCAGAGGTGACGGAGCTCATTGCCAGATGTTGACGTCTCTGCGGATATGTCCACCTTTCCGGCACAGCAAGATGAGCACTCATGTGGTATATTGGTGGTATAAAGAGAAGTGACATCAAATGTTCTTAGAATGGTATCATTATCAAATGGGTGAAGTTTATTCAAGGATTCAGTCCTAAGTAAGAAATCATTGGTGTCCTCGATGTAAAATGGGATATCCTTTCAGAAGTACGGGTGTGCACCGGGGCCCCATGTCGTTTTTCGTTATAATTTGTATTATTAAAATGTGTTAACAAAAGATATTTTAAACATTTGTTTAAGTTCTCTTTATGTTTTCTATTGAATTTTTAATATTGTATATTTTATTCTTTTGTAAGTCGCCCCGAGATGCCATAGGCATGAGGGAGCAGCTAAAAAAATGTAAATAAATAAATAAATAAAATATAAATAAATTGTGTTTTTTTGTTATTGATGTCATTATCAGTATAGCTACCAAATCAGTATAGCTACCAATTTCAATAGGATGGCTGTGCAGTGGAATGGTGTGTGGCTGACTGGTTGTGTGTGTGTGGCTGAACTGTGCGTGTGTGGGTAGTGTGTGGTTGGTTGTGTCTTGTGTGTGCTGTGCAGTGAGGAAGAATGGCTTGAAGGAAAGACCAGATGAGGAAGGTCAAGGTGGATGAAGTGGAGCAGATGGAGGCGGAGGAGGCCCAGACTGGAGCATCTTGTGAGGTGATGGAGGTGGGCTCCTCACCAGAGGAAGAGGAGGGCAGAGGAGGTGCCACTGTCAGGTTTGTAAAATGTATTGATTTAGTGTTCCATAGAACTTTGAGGCGGTAGGGACAAGAAGAATACCATCCTTTAGAGTCAGGTAGCAGGCATGCGGGAAGGCAGGTGGATAGGCAGGCAAGTGAAGCAGTAGCACCCCATAGGGATGTGCGAACAGATCGCCGTTTGGTCATTCAGTCGTTTGGTCATTCATTTCGGGAACCAAGTTCGGGTTCGGTCATTCGGTTTTGTGGCGTTGGGTTTGGCTGTTCGGAAATCGGTTTCGGTCTAGGTATTGCGTGGTCCCGTGATTGCATTGGAAACAAGAAATTCGAGTGTGTGTAGAGCTTGTGTGGAGAGAGAGCATGTGTGTTGTGGCTGGCTGACTGTTTGGTTTGGTTTGTTGTGTTTTGGCTGTGTTGGACTGTGTGTTCATTTGACTGTTGGTTTGGCTGGTTGGTGAGTTGGTGGGTGACTGTTTGGCTGTTTGTTTGGAAAAAAAAATGAAGAGGGTGATGATTAATAGGACCTGGGGGAAGGCCAAGGTGGTGGAGCCACTGGAGGAGGAAGAAGAAGTTGCTGCCACTGGACCTTCGGTGGTGGAAGTTGGCTCCTCAGCAGAGGAGCAAGAGGGCACAGGAGGTGCTGCCAGTGTGTAAACTTTGAGGACAAGAAGAATAGAATACTATCCTTTAGATGGAGCTTACTGGCATGCGGGTAGCTGGGTAGCTGGGTGGTGGGCAGTCAGGCACAAACAGTGGGCATCAGCGGTTGGCAGCGGATGTCTGCCACAGAGAGAGAGGGTACTGTGGAGGGCTCTTCCAGAAGTCAGGCATGAGCTTAAGGAAGCACCCACCCAAACACATGCCAGCCATCTAGCAAGGGTCTCCCGTTGCCATCCCTTACACCCCAAAAAGGGCAGGATTTGCATGTGCCAGCAAGGGTCTTTCCAGTTGCCATCCCTAGCACCCAAAGAAGGTCAGGATTTGCATGTGCCAGACAGGGTCTTTCTAGTTGCTATCCCAAGTGCCCCAAAGAGGGCAGGATTTGCACATGCCAGCAAGGGTCTCTCCATTGCCATCCCTCCCTAGCACCCCAAGGAGGGCAGGATTTGCATTTGCCAGCCAGGGTCTCTCCATTGCCATCCCTCCCTAGCACCTAAAGAAGGGCAGGATTTGCACATGCCAGCCAGGGTCTTTCTAGTTGCCATCCCTAGTACCTCCTAGCACCCCAAGGAGGGCAGGATTTGCACGTGTGAGTCAGGGTCACCATCTCCCGTTGCCATCCCTAGCACCCCAAGGAGGGAGAACTAGAGGCATCATCATAAATGCATGCTATTACTTAGGTGTTGTTTATGTGTTTCTGTTTCAGAGAGCGTGAGTAATCGGATGCTGGAGCTGGTGCCACGTGCAGGACACTGAGGTGGAGGTCGCCAGTGCCACTGCCAGACAGCGGGTGCACAAGGTCCAATGTCTATATATAATAAGTTTATAGTGTAGCCGAAGCTATTACAATCTTTAAAACTCTAGAATACCTGGGGACAAAATAAATAAAAAGTATAAAATACAAAATACAGCAAGCAAAATGTAAAAAACATTTCCACAATGGATATATAAATAAACAGAACTAAATTATTGGCATCTGGAATCCACCCCTTTAGTTCCACCACAGACAAAGCAATACGCTTGAAACAAACAAGTCTAGACAGCCTTGACATGTAAAAGGTTTTTCCACCTGCGAGCTACAGCTATTCCAAATCATGCCACCGATCACTTCACATAAGAATCTAGGGGACTGAGGAGAATCCCCAAAAGAACCTTAGGACGATCAATAGAAGACAGGGGAAGTGAGGAGGCCCACAGATTTCCTCTTAAATCAGCCAGGGCAGGACACCGGAAGAAAACACGAAGAAGGGAGTCTGGTTCATGGAGCTCACATAGTGAGCAATATCGGTTTCCCCTAGGAATCCCAGCATACCGGCCCTCCAGAATGGCCACCGAGAAAGAGTCGCATCTGAGGAGAGTAAATGCCTGTCTTTCAGGAGCATTCAGCCAGGTAAATAGATAACTATCTTTAGCGTGGGAAGGATCCGGGGGAAAGTAATCGGGGGCTACTCACTGTGCATTTAAAAGGGATTTCTCCATTTGGAGTTCTTGGTCCGCCAATCTCCTCAAGAGGAGAATCTCAGCGGATTCGGGTCCTACTCTCAATAAATGCTCATGAGAGAACCCCAACTTTAATACTTCAAGTTCAACCGCTGAATCCCAGTCACTCACTAATCCATGGGTCACCACCAAGGAAAGTAGTGATCGGTCCTGTAGCGGGAACAGAAATATTCTTATCCAATACCTAAACATTGATCGAAGAGCAGTCTGCCTAAATGTAAGACTGAAAGAATCAGCCCTTAAGATCGCCTGCGGGGCACCTCTAGGAACTCCCAAAATTGGGCAGAGGAAGCTATTTTGGACTACTTCCAGCTTGTTCACGTAAGCCGTGCCCCAGACTGGGAAAGCGTAGAGGACCTCGGGAATAACTTTAGCCTTAAACACGCAAAGGACAGGCAAAACCAGATTTTCTCCAGGGTCGACAAAGAAGCTAATGATCGCTGCCAAGGTGCGTCTAGCTTGAGTCCTGGCTGCCTTAAAGTGCAACTTCCAGCTACCAGTACGCGAATTTATCATTCCCTAATATTTATACGAGGAGACTTGTTCTACTAAATTGTCTCCTATAGACCAGCGATGAAGTTTTTGGTGCCTTGAGTTTCCCATTACCATTACTTTGGTTTTGTCATAATTAATGGAAAGGGCCTCCCTACCGCAATAGGCCCCGAATTGCTCCATAACTCGTCTCAGACCCACCAATGAATACGAGACCAAAACGACGTCATTGGCGTACAAAAGGGCTGGGATCACCCTATCCCCAACGACAGGAGCATGAGAATCTCTGCTCTTTAAGAACGGTATAACATCATTCAGAAAAAAGTTAAATAGAGCTGGGGCCAAAATGCACCCCTGTCTAACACCCGCCTCAACCGGCACTTTATCTGTTAAACTACTAGAGGAGTTGCACCTAACCTGAAGTGAACTATCTGTGTGCAACTTCACAATTAGAAACAGGAGGCGGGGATCAATTCTGGACTTACTCAGTTTAAACCACAGGCGTGCCCTGCACACTGAGGCAAAGGCGGCATGCAGGTCGACAAAACAGAAGTAAAATTCCTTCTGGTGGGCCAGAGATCTTCTGGCCAAGGCTATGAGGGTGATCACATGGTCCATGGTGGACATGCCTTTCTGGAAACTGGCCTGCTCAGGTTCCAGAATATTGTTAGTAACTAACCAATATTGCCAATTCGCCAGCAGAAAGCGTGCGTATAACTTCCCCACCACACTTAATAGACTAAGTGGGCGATAATTCCTAGGCAATGAGGAGTCCCCTTTCTTGAAAATAGGTACGACTATACTATTAAGCCACAAACTAGGAATCTCACCATACTCATTAATGGATGTGAACAGGGGGGCCAAAAGTTCAGCCCACCAATCGGGGGCAAATTTCAAAAACTCAGGAGTAATAAAGTCATCACCAGGCGCCTTTCCAGTTTTAAGTTTCAAAATTAAATCCAGAATGTCTTCCGGCAGAACTGGGAATCGATCCTTCGGGTGGGTCACTATGCTGAAAACTAAAGAAGAGAAATTGGAGAAGAGATCCTTATAAAAACATTCCCACACCTCGGGGCACACTGGGGGTGAACCCAAGCATTTACTACCAGTCCTGGCATTACGAATGACCTCCCAGAATTTCCGGGAGTCACCCGAGCCAGCAGCATTGTGTAAGGTTTCCCAGCTCTTATGCTGGAATACGGCCCTCTTGGAGATTAGTAATTTCTTGTATTCTGACCTAGCGGTCTGTAGCTGTTTACGGAGAGCCTGAGCAGGATTTAAACTCAAGGCCCTAACCATCTTACGGAGTGCGATCCTCCTAGCAAGGCATTCATTATCAAACCATCCATACTCCAACCTTGGGAAATTACCCTATCTTAGCCCTTACCTTCTGACTTAGCAAAAATTGCACTTACCATGTCTTCGGGTTCATATGACCCCTATGGGAAAAACCCATTATAGGTGGGGTCTATTTATCCCCCAAATATAGTCTGTGTCCCAAAACCTTCAACCAAAGCCCTGGGAGCACACACACACACACAGAAACACATGAAAGGGTCTGTTTTATGGGGATTGTTTTTAATTCCCTAAATTTGCCCCAAAGGTAAATTATCTCATGCAAATTACTGGCTGTGCCTTATAGTCAAACTTTACTAAAAACCTGTGAAAATATGCTAAGTCTTGGGTCTACAACTTTGAGCTTGCAGCACATTGTCACTGGTACCTCTGGCCATAACATACTCAAATTTCAGCCAGATATCACTTATCATTTGTCTCCAATGGCCAAAAAAGTTAAGTATACTTAGCACCTTTATAACCTGCTATTTGCATTTCTTTTGTTGTTGCCTAGGATGCTAGGAGCTTGCTTGCATTTCTTTGTTTGCCTAAGGTTCTTATTTCCCCAAACTGACCCCATAATACTTGGCTGAAGAAATGAAATCTAACATTCCCAGACTTCATGTCTCCACAAACTTACCCCAGAAGGGAAACTTAAACTTAGCATGAAGAAATTAAACCTCTGGCATTACCTGAACAGCTGAGAAATGTCACAGCAAAGGTTGTGTAAAACCAAATAGGAAAACACCATTGACACCTTGTGTGCGTTTGCACCCTGGCACTTTTTTGGCCATTGGAGACAAATGATAAGTGATATCTGGCTGAAATTTGAGTATGTTATGGCCAGAGGTACCAGTGACAATGTGCTGCAAGCTCAAAGTTGTAGACCCAATACTTAGCATATTTTCACAGGTTTTTTCAGCCACAAAACAAAGGCACAAAATAATAGCAGTGAAGGGGTTAATTTTCATTGCTGCTGCCAGTCTAAAGTGGTCTTCAGTTCGATGTCCCTTTGCTATCTGAATGGTCCTTGAAAACTGTTTATTTTGGTTTATTTTAAGCTGGGGTCCATTTGACCCCAATTGAAATACATTGGCTTGGTGGTGGCTTGGGGTCAATTTGACCCCAATAGGCAAACTCAATGGAAACCTGGGGTCCGTTTGAAAAATGCCACTTTTTTGTTTATAGGAGACAAACGGTAAGTGGTATTAGGCTGAAATTTTAGTATGTTATGCCCAGAGGTGCCGGTGACAATGTCCTAAAAGCTCAAACTTGAAGAGCTACTAATTAACTTTTTTTTTTAAAACTTGTGTTCGCAGGGGTTGATTCGACCCCATTACAGAAGGTAAGGGTTAGGGATGTCAGTAAAGGAAGTAATAGGGAAACAAGTTCAGCATAATAAGACAAAACATCCTCACCCTTGGACTTAAAACCCAAACAACAATGCTCTACCTCTTCAGAGGACATAAAGTCAGTAGTGGCGAGCCTGACCTCCTCGAACCATTTGACTCAGGCAAGATTAAATATAGAACTAGTAAGCAGGGGCCCAGCCAGTTTGTTTGAGGGGCTGAGGGGGACCTAGAGGAGTAACCAGAAGTGACAGAACCAAAGGAAAATGATCCAATTCAATTCTCGGAATAATTTGGAGAGAGAAAAAACATTGTAAAAAATTTGTAGAAGACATAAAACAGTCAATTACACTAGAACCAAAATGAGAATGAAAAGTAAATTTACCCTCCAAGTCTCCTCTCAATCGGCCATTTAAAATTACCAAATCCAAATCATCACAAAGAGAGGTTAGATATTTAGCTTCAGGGCTTACCACATTATCCCTTGAGCATCTAGGAGCAGTGCAACCTTGCGATTCAGGGTCATCAAGTGTAGGGGCAACCAGGTCCTTGACAAAGGTACCAATCCTGGTGTTAAAATCACCACCAATAATAAGGGGACAATGGAAAGGGCCCCTTGGCTTCCAAAAACATATCAGTTGCAACTTCCCAAAAATCAGGTGAAAAATGGGGACAGGAAAATGGAGGGAGATAAACATTCCCAATAAGTATGCCCTGCCCTGAGGGGAGGGTACAATGAAAAATTACAAGATTTGATTTTAAAAAGGCAAGAAGTTCCACTTTAATATTACATTTGACTGAAATAAGTAAAGCCAACGCTCCACTAGGCCTACCATGGTCAGCGGATGGGGAGGCATGTAAACAATAAACATTAAACCCAGCGCAAGAAAAATCATCAAAGGACCAAGTCTCCTGGAGGAGGATCACATCAAGGTCCTTAATAAAATTGAAAAAGTCCCAATCCAGCAAACATGACTTCCAGTCGGCGATGTTCCACGAAGCAATCAGGAGCTTTGGCTGGTCCAGGGGTTGTTGTCATAAACCCACAGCCAACTCAAATGGAAGAACGGCCGACTCCTTCACCACTGGTTCTGGCCTCACCAGGATGGAAGATGGTACCATCGTAGAGTGAGTACAAGTCCTAGCATTTCGGGGAGGTAGAGAGGGCGGAGGGGGCCCAGAAGTGCTGCCTCCACCTATTCTGCTTCTCTCGCAAGTGGCTAAAGAGGAGGGGGACTCAGCATAGCCCAACCCAACTAATAAGGGGGAAGCTGGGTAAGGCTGCTTGTCAGACCCCAAAGCGTCAAGGACAGGAGGCCTCAGGCCCTTTCTCATAGGGGTCAGTGCACCTTGGGCAGCCTGAACACCCCAAGCACCACTCCCTATCAGTGACAGATTCAGGGGGAGAGAGAAGGGTAATTTGGAAGATTGCATTTCGTTAACCTGGGAAACCCCTGGACTTCTCACCAACCCAAGGGGTTCCTTAAGGGTTCTCAGCTCCTTCAGTTGTTTATATAACAAATCCAGCCAGGTCATTCAATTACCTTGGAGAGACAGTGTGGACGGAGATCCCACCCTCTTCAAGAGAGGTGCAGGTAACCCAGCCCCAGAAGGGATTGGAGGTGAATTACAAAGAAGATCGGTCTCCATCCCTACAAGTCCAGCAACACTCCCACAAGGGGGTTCATAGACAAGTCACAAACAGGATTAGCCACACAGGGGATAAAGGAGTTGTAGGCAAAGTTAAACCGGGGATGGAAACTTGAGAAGTTTCCTTCCGAATGGAAGTTTGTTCAGCAGGGCATAAGTAGCCCACTTGGGATTCGTATGCTTTAGATACAAAAAACACACTTTTACTCAGAAGGAGCTGATTTCCCAAAACTAAAGAAACCAACTCTAGGGATTTAAATTTAACATTTATCAATTGTCGCGGTCTGGACTTGACCATTAAGTCAACAGCTAGAATGTCATGGTGGATAATAGGCTTGTTTAAGAGCACTCGAAGGTGCTCTGCAACATCCAGGGGCATATCCCAATGGGGTAAACAACCACCGGGCAAAGGAAAAATAACAAAGATCAAATTTGACTGGAGAAGATCAAAACCCTCAGGCCGCCGTGGCTCATGGTCCTGGTGAGGAATCACTGGGGAAAAGGGAGCATGGGGCTCAAGGCTTTTGGAAAGAGGCACAGTACTCGATAGTGGCCCCCCAGGCTTCCGCAGCTGCTGAGAAGCCCCGTCCAAGCCTAGTAACCAATTAGGAGGACCCTTATGCAAAGTTAAAGAGTCAATTTTCCCATTCAACAAGTTCAACTGATGAAACATGAACTGCAAGGTCTCGGTGGTCAAGGAGATATGATCAGACAAAAAGGCTGTAAGACGGTTGCCAGGCATAACATTAAAATCAGTTGGATGACCTGGCAATTTGTGGCTTGAATCATGAGGGGCCAGTGCTAACAAAGAATCAGCCATCAACCCAGACACAGTAGGGGAGTCTGAGGGAAGCTGAGGATCCAGAGATAAATGGCAACTCTCAGAGGGAGATAACAAATGATGGCTACCAGCCCAGCTGGGTCTTACCAGCGCCGAGCCTAGAATCTCATAAATCCTTCTTTGTTTGGCTGAAACAAGGGTTGGCAGAGATAGGTCTATATTATCAGCCTGGGATCTCTTGTTGTTATTGACAGACATGGTGAAGCAGCCGACAAAGCTGACAGAACACCCCGGCTCACATGGACCACGCCTAAGGCTGCATGTACAAGGGCACGCCCTTGTGCGTGCAGCCCTCTGGTGTGCACGCCCATGGCGTGCACACCGGGAAGTCTTAGCCCTTTAAAATCCCAGTAGCAGGCAGCAGGAACCAATCAGGGGCAGGTAGCAAGTCCATAAGACAGGAGGCCAATCAATTAGGCATCCACTCCGTGACAGGGCTCAGCCACAGGCTCACACGCTAATCCCACTGTAGCTGGGTGATGGACAAAGCAAGGGCTACCATCCACCTGCACAACTCCCCTCTCGGTTCTGGTACAGCAATACGGGTCCAATGTCTGGCGGTGGTATGAGAAGCATACTGGATTCAACGTCTGCAAGGTAAGGCATGGCGGCTGAAACAACAGGGAATGGATTGCCCTATGACCTGTAAGGAAGTCCCCTGAAGAGAGAGATTGGCCACCCACCCACTTGTGGAGACAGAATGCAGGCAGGGCTTGATAGACCATTGGTCTGACACAATATGGCACTTCTTATGTTCCAATCATTTTATGTTCTTTAGGTATACGGCAAAGATTTAAAAGGGCCAGCCAGGGGACAACATTAGGAATGTGAAAACAGAATGCAGTTTGGATGTTCGGACGTTCAGTCGTTTGGTTCAAAACCCGAGTTCGGGTTCTGTTGTTTGGTTTGGCGGAGTTCGATTTGGCCGAACTTGGCCGAACATTCAAAAATAGCACTATCAATATTGGTATTGGTATCATTTGGCCCTGAAACCCCTGGTCTCCATCCCTGGTGCCAGGAAGTCTGCTCCTCAGCTGCCTCCCCCTTCCAGTCATGTTTTTCTCACCCAAAGTCATGGTTTTCCTTTCCCCAAACTCATCCGAACTCACCCAAACATTACCAAACTGTTTGGCCGTTTTCAAGTTCAGTTCAGATGTCTGAACAGACTGAGTTCGGTCCGAACCTTGAACATCTGAACCGCGTTCACACATCCCTAGACAACATTGGGGCTCATCGTCCATGTGGAGAAAGTCCACGGCAAGGCCATGAGGCAGAAGGACTCTGGCGTGGAGCATCAGCACCAGAAGAAGGGGGGGAAGGCACACCAGAAGCGACACCATCAAAGCCCTTCCCCCTCCTCCAGCTCTGCTGAGGACTCTCCAGCCCCCCGGGAGGAGTCTGAAGCAGCAAAGGCTTTTCGGGCCGAGAGAAGCTGACCCAGAACTTTCTGGACCAGTAAAAAAAATATATGAATGGGCTACGAATGCAAGCCCTTACTATGGAGGACCGACTGGTGGAGCGGTTTCAGGGGCTGGAGGTACTGGAACACAGGGTGAAGGCCTATTCCCAGTACCTCCAGCCTGAGAATGACAACATGGAGCTTCACCACCAGTCAGTCTGCAAGTGGCTGGCATCAATGGCAGGCGCCATGAAATTTTCCCTCGAGCATGGGTACCAAATGGAGGAGGGCGGGATGCCCATCCCTAGGTCCCATCCGCCCCTTTTGCTTTTCCTCCATGTTCTGGGGGACAGGCCCACAGACCAATAAGTTAAGTTTCCTTTCTTTTCATATATATAAATGTTTGGTTTTGTTGTTTGAAAAGTTTTTATAAAAGTTCTATTTGTTGTTGGTACCTGCTTTGTTTGATTTTTCCAATCTTTTATCCATCTGTGCTGCTTCTGGCAGGTGGCAGAATCTCATTGTATATACAGCTTGTTCGATCCCTATCTGGCAGCAGCAGCAGATGTAGCATTAGCGTATTAGCCCCAAGATGTGCCAGCAGCAGGGTCTCAACTTGCAGACAGTCCTTCAGGAGGGGCAGGTCTTGTGTCTGTGTGGGTGTGCCAGAGAGAAAGAGAGACAGGCTCCTTGGCAACGGGCAGCACGTGGTGGGTGCTGGTGGTCAGAGGGGCTTTTTTTTCAACAGCTTCAGCGGGCATCCATGGGTGGATGCGGAGGAGTAGGCTGGGGGGGGAGCAGGCTGGCGTGCGGGCACCGGGCTTCTGGATGCAGTGGAATGGAATGACAGCCTTCAGTGACTGGAATGATGGTCCCAGAATCTCGTTGATGGTTCCTGGGATGGGCGGGCATGATTGAATCAGGTACAGTGGAATGACAGCCTATCAGAGTTGAATGATGTCCCTAGAATTATTGCATGGTTGGGCACACTTCATTCAATCATGCGATAGGTGGTAGCAGGTACAGGAACGTGTACAGTCAGGCAGGCACATATAATACATTGTGTGTTGTTATTTCCATTTCATTCTGGTAGGTTTGCTGGTGGATGTGGGCATAGATGAGAGCTCTCGCTGGTTCTGGCACAGACCTCCCTGCCAGTAACATAGGCCCCAGAACCCTGATGGCAGGTCCTGGGGCTGGAGTGTTTGCTGTTTCTTGATGCCATGGAATGATGGGCCCCAGATTAGAACCCTGAGGGTGGGTCCTGGGGGTATGGTGGCAGGTTCTGGATATTGAACAGACCTCCCGGATGGTAATGTAGGCCCCAGAATCCTGACAGTAGGTCCCGGGGCTGGAGTCGCTGTTTCTTGATGCCGTGGAATGACATGCCCAAGAACCCTGAGGGTGGGTCCTGGCCTGGGGCTAGAGTGGAAGATTCTAGATATTGGACACAGCCCTCTCTGCCAGTAACGTAGGCCCCAGAACCCTGACATTGGGTCCCGGGGCTGGAGTGGCTGTTTCTTGATGTTGTTGAATGAAAGCTCTCTTTGAGCGGAATGACGTCCCCATAACCCCGAGGGTGGATCCTAAGGCTAGAATGGCAGTTTCTGGATGCAGTGGCACAGCAGAGGCAACATTGACAGCAGCAGCAGACATTGGATTGCCCAGAGGCAGCATTGGCATCAGAAGCAGACCTTGGATTGCCCAGGCACAGAACCTGGGGAACAGCAGAGATGGCATTGGCAGGATTTGCCAGTGTACTGCACCCATGGAGCCAAGCCAGGATGGTAGGATATGCCAGGGAAGAGCTCCCTTACAGCAGCAGATGGCAGCAGCAGGATTGTGTGGGCACATGTGAATTTGCCAGAGCAGAGTGTCCATGGAGCAGCAGATAGCAGCAGACAGCAGCAGCGGGATTATCAGGCAAGTGGGGCACATCACCCAGGATTGACAGGGTGGACAGACAGGCACCTTGGCATTAGAGGCAGGAAGGCGGGATGAGGCAGGCTTTGAGCTTGGCAGCAACATTGGCAGGCAGATAGGCAGCATGGCATGAGAGGTAGGCAGGCAGGCTGGGGCAGGCTTTGAGCTAGGCAGCAACCTGGGTGAGCAGACAGGCAGCGTGGCATGAGAGGCAGTAGTGAAGGTAGGCTGGGACCTTGGCAGGGCACCCAGATAGGCTGGCAAAGACTGTGCAGTGAGAGAGAGAGAGAGAGAGAGAGAGAGAGAGAGAGAGAGAGAGAGAGAGAGAGAGAGGGAGGGAGTGTCAAATTGGCAGGCCGAGAATGTTTAGCCAGAGTCCAGCTGTCCAGCTTACAGTTTGTTTCCGAAAATGTCACCCTGCATCATGCGACCTTTGACCCTTCTCCCTTGCCACCCCATGCCTGAAATGCCCTCCCTGCCCACATCCGCCTTGCTCCCTCCCTCCGCTCCTTCAAATCCCTCCTCAAGACCCACCTGTTCCTTGCTGTCTTTCCCAATGCCTGCTAGACGTTCCCATATACCTACTGTATGCCCACCTCTGCAGACTGCTGCAACCTGACTGTAACCAAGCCAAGCACACGCACCTCAGTCTTCGCACCTGCTTGAATGTTTATCTGTCCTCGTCTCCCCTGTCTCTCCCACTGTCCCCTCTCCCTGTCTCCCCCCCTTGTCTTTTAGATTGTAAGCCACAGGCAGGGACCACGTCTATTTCCATGTTCTGTACAGCACCAGGTCACATGACTGGCACTATAATAATAATAATGATAATAATAATAATAATAAATCACTGTGATGTCCCGTGAAGGGGAGTACTGGGACCCTGAGGCTTCACTGCCCACCATGATACTGCCACTCTCCTCTCTGTACACCCTAGAGCTGCTACTGCTGGTGCTACTCCTCTCCCTGCTGACATTGCCCATGGAACGGACCCTGCCTCTAGCATCCAGGGTGGGATCCACCAGCCCTGGACTGCTGGGGATCACCTCAACAATAGGGGACATTGGTGACCCTGGATGAACATTTGAAGCGCCTGCTGCAGCAACAGAGACAGCTGCAGCCTCATGTCCTGCAGGCCTTCCAGTGTCCTGCATGGCACTGAAGGACACTGGTAGGAGGCACCGACAAACCATACCCAGACTACTGCCACTGCTGGGAGCCTCTGAACCCTGTCTCCCAAAATCAAGCTTGTGGCATGGTGATGGGCTCTGGCTGCTGCTGCTTCATGTTGTCATCCCTCTGGCACAGACCCCACATCTGCCACATCTGCCACTTCTGCCCATCTTACAGGCCGCAGACTGGCCTCTCCTACTTCCCTTCTCCATGCCTTCCAACCAAAATGCACACTAATATTTTATATATTTTTTGTATTCATTTTTAAAAATCTAATATTATCTACACTAACTCTAACTATAGTATTAGCTATTCTAAAATCCATGTAAGTAAAAATTATATCTAAAGGCCTAGTCCTACAAACACATTCTAAAATATCAAAACTGAATAACTACACACTAACACTATCTTTATCTATCTCTATAACTAAGAAAACTCCTACTATAACTATATAATCTAATCTATTTATTTATTTATTTATTTATTTGATTTTTACCCCGCCCCTCCTGCAAACAGCTCGGGGCGGCTTCCAAACACAAAACATATATTAAAACACATATAAAACCATTTAAAACTCAATAAAAATACAATAACTATTTTTATTATTATTATTATTATTATTAATAACAAACATTTATATAGTGCCAGCAGTGTACCTGGCACTTACAAAGTAATAAAATAGACACGGTCTCTGCCCCTAGGGCTTACAATCTGAGAGACAGGAGCTGGGGGAGAGACTTAGAAAGGGGAACAGAGGAAGAGACAAGGGGTCTAACATTCATGAAGATGCGAGGTCTCAAGTGCACGTACTTGGCTTGGTTACGATGAGAATGACAGCAGGCAGGTCCATGTTGCAAGGATAAGGGTAAAC